>VXBN01009181.1:96268-113431 GCA_013397395.1 Sinosuthora webbiana | reverse complement strand
TTCTTTTTACCTTCTTTGGGTGGTTTGGAGTCTTAAAAGCTTATCGAGCATCTCCCTTGAATTTTCCCTCTTAAATCTAATAAAAAAACCCAAAACCCAAACAAATGCCCTCCAGCTGTTGACTTGACACTGCAGGAATGCTTTGGGATTGGATCACAGTGGAGCCTTCAGGATATACGTTATGAAATCAAATACTGCATTTTTCTGTGTAGGTTCTTTTCTCCTTTTTATCACAAGCAGAGAAGCTCCTGCAGCATCGCAAGTGCGTCTCCTAGCCTGGGAAGCGATAAATTGCTTTAGGCACATCTAGTGCTCTTGGTGGGTGTATTCCGTAGCTTTGCTTGGAGCAGTGACCCTGCGCGCTTTCTGGGCTCTCCAAAAGAAGAGAAGCTACCGCAGCAGCGCAAGCGCGTCTCCTAGCCCGGGAAGCGAGAAATCACTTTTTCAGCAGATCTAGTGCTCTTGCTGGCTGTTTTTTGTGGCTTTGCTTGGAACAGCAGCCCTTTGTGCTGCCCATGCTCTCCACAAGCAGAGAAGCTACCGCAGCAGCGCAAGTGCGTCTCCTAGCCAAATTTTTTTCCCCCTACTATTACTAGAGATGAACATAGTGTCTTTAAGAAAGTAAAGGTTACCTATTTTTCTCCAAGAGCATCAAGTGCTTTTGATCAGTGTTTGTGTGCATCCATTATCCCTGTTCTTTGGAGAACTTTTGCAATACTCAGATGATCTGTGTAGGCTGTAGACTGCAGTGGTAGACTGACTTAAAGGCTTCCACCCGAAAGAAGATGTCCACGTTTTGGGTTTTTCTTTGTCTGAATCTTCAAGGTCCAAAGGGTAAAATTCCAAGCTGTTTGAGGAACTCCAAAATAAGACATGACAAAGTACTTGTTTTTCATCACCTTAGTCACTACTGATGGTTTAGTCACATTATCCCGTGCATTGGATTTAATTGACTAGTTAAGCATGTGCTAAAAATACATCCAGTACCTACCTCCTCGATTACTTCCTAGAAGGGTTTGACTGGGGAACAAGTTCTGAAGGCAAGTATTTGCTATACTAAAAGTAGAATTTAGGAGTTGATTGCAGAGCACTGCATGCATAAATGGTTAAGAAGGATGCATCTTTTTCTGTTCCCTCTATGCTTGTTCTCATTTGAAATACTAAACATTCTGCAGGTTGGTTTTGTTAGGGTTGGGGGGCAAGGCCGTGATGGGGGAGGATGTGGGTGTGTTTTATTTTTATTTCTAGAACAGTGTACAAAGAACTTTTTACACTACAGTGTTCAAAGAATAGTGTACGAAGTGACCCAAACCAGCAGTATGAAACAATGCTCATGTAAAATAAGGTCACAGAAATGTAGGATAATATGAATCTGAAAATGCTACAGTATTTTTCCAGGTGTTTCACTCCAACAAGGTGATTGTCCTTCACAGAAATGAAGTCGCAGACTTACAGCATACTAGAAGGGATGAACTTTTTCTCTCCCAAATTGACCAGTGAAATACTTTGGCTCTTTGGCTCTTGATTTGAACCCCCAAGCCAGCTGTGTCAGGCTGCAGAAGCTGCAGCTGGTGTGTCAGAGGCAGGGTGCAGCCCTGGTTGCAGCCATCAGTGCCGGGGTCCCCTGTGCCTCCGTGCTGGGGCTAGATCTGCCTCCTTCCACCCCTGGTAGCCTTAGGAACACAGCACACTACTTCATCTACTTTAAAAAAACCCAAACAAACACACAAACAGCCCACTGTAAAAATATGCAAGTCTTCAAACTACTTACCAGTGCTTGCTTGGAGCTTGTTGATGGAGCAAATGTTTTTTAGGTAAACTGGTATTGCTGGTACTACTTTTAGATTAGGTTCTTCAGCTTCAGAACGGAAGGGATGGTGGTCGTGTACCCTTGAGGAATATTGAAAACAGTGAGACTGCTCAGGCATTTCAAGGTAGCCAGAAAATGGGTGTAGCAGTGGTTCCACTCTATGCGGTAGCCTTAAGTCATGTAATGACTGGAACTTCAGTGGGAATGTCACACTGATACCAAGAGATTGTGTCATGATGTGTTGCGTGACAGCAAATTGGGCCAAAATTCTACCGATTTGGACCAAGATGGACAGGCCACCTTCACTTAACCTGGCAAAGAGATGTAAGTCAATGATGTTTTAAAAGCAGCCCTAAAAAGTTGTCCCTTTGGGCTGTTGCAACTGTGCAAAGCTCTGTTGACAGGTCATTGGAATCAGCTGTAGGAATCTAATTGCAGTTTGACACTTCACCAGTCTGCATCACTAGGAGGTTTAATGGTTAGATTGAGAGGTGGTGCACATTTTTTTCAGAGTAATGGCCCAATTCACTACCATGACTGCTGTTGTGGCCCTCAAGAGAAATGGGCTCAGCTTAGCACTGTGTGAGAATTCTTGGTTCATTCTAACAGAACCTCCTTGGTTCTGTTGGTTTGGTTTCACAGCTGGAGCACAGGCACAGCATTGGAAGCAAACCCTAGGGCAGAAGTGGAACATATCCAGAGCAGAGGACTTAATTGTCCTTCAGCAGCACAATGTAATTGAGTGTGGTCTAACTGGGGGAGTGCTGACCATGAGTACTATCAGATTTTTGAAAAGTTCTTATTTCTGTCAAAACAAGAAAGAAGGAAAGTGATGACGATGAAATCCTTTCCTCTTAAATCTGCCTACCCAACAACTTCAGGGGTAGTTGTAATGTGTACTCAGCTATTTTAGCACTGAAAGGATATTGAAGCCACCTAAAGAGAGCTTTCCTATGGAGTACTGTAAAACTGCCATAACGGTAACCAGTTTCCATGCAGTAGTTTGAGCACAGAGGTAATAGATGTATGAGCTTGGATATTTAACCCTGACTGGCTCAAGTGCCAGTGTTTTACCTGTTTAACCCTGACTGGCTCAAGAGCCAGCTCAAGAGCTTTTGTGTTTTAAATCTAGTCTTAGAGCATTGCAGAGATCACTGTTGTGACAAGGGGATGCTGATTCATACATAAACTGGAGATGCTTTCATGGTATCTTCAACCAGCTTTAAAAACCTATGAATATCTGGCATGCTGGAACTTGAGAGACATGGCCAAGGTTTCCCCAAACATTTTGTAATATCATGCTATAGCTTTCATTCCTGAAGAAATAGCATTGAGCATATTTCTGGCAAAATGCGGAAAGAATAAGCTAAAAAGAAAAAAATCCTTTACTGGGAAGGATGGAAAAAATTGAGATGCATTAATTTGAGTTAAAATTACTGTGGACCAGGCCCAAATATATTTCACAATAAACACAACTGATTTTAAGAAAAGGAGGAATTTCTTAGCTGCAGAAAAGGAGGAATTTCTTAGCTGCTTGTGTTTCAGTTAATTTATATTCCTTGTCCTCACCCTTTCATTTTCACTATAAAACATTCCTTAGGCTCAGTGAGCAGATGTGAAATAGGTTCTGTGTGTCCTTGTAATTCAAGTGGTCAGGATCAGATGGATTTCTACAGTAAAAAGATACAGTTAAAACTGGGACATAGCCTACAGTGGGAACTACTGTGATTTTTCTTCTCTCAAAACATTTTTCCACTTGAAATTGATCTCTGTAGAAAACTTTAAACATTCTGCTACTCCTGAGAGTGATTAATAAAAGAAACCTGGGGTATTTATTGTGTGACAATGGTATCCCTGCTGTGCACCTTTGTTCCTAGCTCACTGACCATTATCTCACACCCATGATCCAGAATGTAGGCACATACATACCCAACAGTTTTTTCTTGCCTACTTGACTTTTCAAATTTTTCTTATGTGATTATTGCATTCATTTTGTCAATAATATCTGAAATAATTTACCTTGCAGTCTTGGATAGAAGACAAATATGTAGCAGACAAGAAAAGTCTCACAGAATAAGTAGAAGGCCTTTGCTCACTTCGTTCACTCTTGCTCTCTGATAATTCAAAAAAGGTACTCTGAGAAATGTACAGGTGGCATGAAAGACAAAAAACAAGTTATATAACCAGAAAACAAGTTATGTAACTGCACATGAACACTGCATGACCAGAGAGCTTACTGGTTAAAGTACAAGTGAACAGGAACACAGGTAGTGGCAGGCAGCCAATTAATATTTTAGTTTGCAAAAATGCTAACAAATATAATTTTAGCCAGAGTATTTTTAGCACAGTATAAAAGCTTGGCATTGTACTACAGGAAATAAGGTCTTGTGTTATGGCAATAAAGTTGATTCTCTTTGGAACAAGAACCAAGAGGATCTGTGTTTTCATTTATCATTGCTACATGAATACATATATTTTACTCTTAGAAATCTGAAAGTGAGTTCTATTTAACAGCAGTTTGTGAGAAGTATGGCAATCAAGCCTTAAATATGCCAATCTATGTAAATAAACTCATAATATCAGTCAATCTCTTCAATATATTAATGTGTTTATATGTGACTTTATTCCTATATAAGAGATGAAACTATAGTCATTTTTTTTTCTATTTATGCTAATCAAAGTTTTAATTTACATTCATGTAGTTGGGGATGTACTTAAGTCCTTGTGTACATAAGACTTCCTTTACTATCCGGTGTGTGTTATGCCCCCAAGGCAAGCACCACTGCCCCAAGTGATGCTGTTATGCTGATTTCATTAGTTCTTTAATCAAGCTTCTCATTATTAAAATAGTTTTGAGAAAAAAGGCATGTTTAACTGAGAAATAATTCTTTTTGTACAGCTGGTAATTACTAGGAAAGTATATAATAGCTGGGAATGAATTGGTTTGAGAATTCATGAAACAGGTAAAGACTATTCTGTTATTCTCAGAATTCAGATAGTATGATTTATCAGGCATCTGCTGTGAAAATATGATTAAAATGTTAAAAGCTGTTTGTAGCAGTGCATCCCCCACCTTAACAGTTGTTTGCATATTAGGAAAGAGTTTAAGTTTCACCCCTTATCTTATAAGGAAAAAGAACCTGGAACTTCAATGCTCTACTCACCATAATTAGCCCAAGGCCAAGACAAAAGTACCTGTTGGATCCTTGAGCTGTACCTTAAGAACTGTAGCTATTTCTATTTGGCAGCATTCCAAAAACCCCTCTTTGACCATTGAATACTTAAGGGAGAGCACGGAGATTTTCAGGGCATTTTTGGCGTGTCTTAAAAGGTGTAAGGGACCTCCCTGCACTGTGCATGGCTTACCCTTTTGTTTTGTATGGTTTGTTATTTTCGTCTTTATTAAAAACTTTTGCTTTTCCAAACAGCTCCGATCATGCTGTCTGGCTGTTTTTTATAAGCCATTTTCTGAGGCTGTGGGCAACCCTCAGTGTAATGCACCTTCATGGGGCTAATAACACTCTGCCCCCACAGAGAAATGCATCAGCTGTTGTCTTAAGGAAAACATAATTTTAAATTAATTCATTAAAATTGAATTAAAATTGTGTATGCTGGTAGGACTAATTTTTAGGAAACTAAAAAGAGGACATAACCCACAGTAAACATGGATGTGTATATGTACATATATAGATGGACAGGTATGTGTGTATACACGTGCAGATATAAATGTACACACATATGCACTGTTTATTTTGAATGCCAGGCAAAAGGAAAGCAGGACTTTATTTAAATTCTACAATCCATTTTCTGAAGAGGATTATCTCAGAGCACCTACTAGCAAGCTAATTTCTCTCTTGATGTGGTGTTCTCATGCCTGTGAAGTAGGTGCATGAATTACTAATTTTTTATCTTGAAGGTTCATGCCTATATTCTGGAAATAACATCACAAAAACTCAAGGAATGTCAGGTCAGACTGAAAACAACACTGAAAAGATAAACCAAAAAGGTAAAAAATGCAGTTGTATAGATCAAACCCTCTCTATGTGTATATGTGAATGGGCTTTTTACCTTGCAGTTAACTGGAACTTTTCTTTCTGAAATGAACAAAATTTTTCCCATTATTTTGTAACTGATCAATACATTTATCAGAACATGAATCCAGTGGCATTGGCTTTTGAAGGTTGTGGACAAGGACTGAATTCCTTTTAACAAATAGGTTTCTGAAAAGGTAAAGGAAGGAAGTCTGGATGTTCTTATACAAAATATATAGGTCCATGGAGCATTGCTATTATCTGCTCTTGAAGCGTTAATGTTTTCCTTTGGTAGGTTCATAAAAAAGAATTTGCATTAACTACAAGTGCATGTTAAGTGTAACCTTGTTAAAACTGAAGAAGAGCTTTTATTGAAATTAGTAAATATTTTCAGTAGTGAATTCTGTATGGTTAGGAAATAAGGAGTGAATAAAATCATCAGATAAGCTTAGAGAAGGCAAGATGTAAACCAGCTCAACGTAAGGAATGCATGCAGGTTGAACAAATGTTCAACCACATGTTGAACAAATTCCTACTTTCAGCAGCTGCTCTTACAGCTAAAGGCTCTAGAAGTAAAAGCCAGTGCAGGGCTGCACCTTCTGCTTTCCTCACGTAAGTCACAGCAAACTCACCCAATCACTGTCCTTCCCTTCTCCACTTCATCTACGATTGTATTCTCTGCATCTCAGAGACTAAAGGGCAAGGCACAATTGCTTCCACAGAGGCTGGAAGAGGAACAGGTAGCAGGACAAGTAGCTCTCATTGAACTGCTTCCTCATGACTTGCTGTTATGGGTTAACACAGTTTGGTTTTTAGTTGAAAAGGAATATGGAATAGTGCCCTGCCAGAACCTAGAATTCTTTGGAAAGGACAGTGACCTATCAGGGGCCAGTTCTTGGATTGACATTTGGCTTGACCACTGAGAAAAATGGAATGTGACTTTTGGTAACACCCATATAAAGGTGAGACTGGGTGCAAGGCCCCTCTCTTCCTCCCAACTGGCTACCAGGTGACATCATGGGCAGCCAAGGAGGGCCCAGCTTAGGCCCCACTGCCCCACAGAGGCCTGGCCTGGCCGGCCAGGAGCTGCTGCCCATGGGGTGGGGTGGCCCCACCAGCTGAGCCCCTTTTCCCCTGGCTGCCAGCAGGGGAGAAGGGAGGCTGCAGCTCAGGGCTGGCCGTGTGCCAGGGGCCAAGCAAGTGGGGGGCCTGGCCATGGCTGAGCCCAGTAACAGCTAGCAGCAGGGGACGGGAGGAAAGCCCTGGCTGCTAACATCTAACTAGTACTAAGCTCGCTATGCAGCTACCCTTGCTGCCAGCCAGGGCTGGGGGAGGGATATTCTTCCCTGTCCCACCCCGGGCCCCAGGGAGCATCTCTGAACAGCCAAGGCCATGAGATGGAGGGTGGAAAAGAAGGCATCCAGCAGCCACCCCCACCGGCATAGCTTTGCGATCTTTGTAACTGCCGCCTGGCAGAGATCATGTGACCACCGCAGGCCTGAGCAAGTCAACTCATTCCTGCCAGCAGATGGAATTTCCACAGCACAAGCCCTTCCCAGAGTGAGACTAGACAAAGTAATTGAACTGTAAAAAGACACAGCATGAGATTGAAGTCATTGAAGAGAGTGAAAAGACTATTTAGATCAAAGGAGGAGGAGTAACCTAATTTGGATGGACATCTCTAGTAAACTATGGAGAATGGACTATTTCTTTTTTTTCCCTGTAATATATGAATGCTCTTGGGGGGATGTAAAGTTCTAGTTAAAAGTGATACGATGTAGCAGAATTTCTTAGAGAAGGTGGACATGATTTGTATTTAGACTGTAATTGAATCACTCAGACTGTGCCTCATCGTTGAGGCCTGTAGGAGTTAGTGGCGCAGGTAGAAATTCAGTGCCAAGTGTATGGCGCAGTTGGAATTACAGTTTAAGGTGTTAGCAAGGGACAGAGGGTTTTCTAGTAGTTAGCAAGTACAGTAATCAGTTTGGACACAGTAGCTGCCTTAAGAGTTTGTTCAACAATAGGTGTTTGCATTCTTCCCTGTGCTGTATGCCAATAAGAGTACACCTGTGAATGTAAACTATGTAGAAGTATATAAAACCTGCCATTTTAGATGGAATAAACGGAGAACGTAGCATTAATCATACTGGTTGGATCTGCGTTTTGCTCTTGCCCAAACTTCCCATTATTTTAGGGTTCCCTCACTAGTATACAAAGCTCTTTGCTCTTAAGGAAAAGGACATTGTTTAGTTTTTGAGATGATGATGATTTTGGAGACAGAAGAAGAGAATTTCTGTTTTATATTAGAGGAGGCATCCTTAAAGAGTACCCCTAATAAGCAGACATTGACCCATATGAAGTGTTGGGAAAGCTGCTAATGGGTAGGATTTCACAGTTTGCAGAGATTCCTTTCAGGCCGCTGCAGATTTGTGGCATGGAAGCCACCAAAGGACTGTTCCTCTTCTGGCAATGTCTCCTTCATAGGACTCTAAGAGAGACTCCTCTCCCCAAAGAACTATGAAAGACTATTTTAAATGGTGAAACTGACTGAAAATTACAGGTTTTGTCTCTTTTATGTTCTATGTGAGAAAGTGAATTGTAGGAGCGTCCATCGACGGCAGGGAGAGGGAACTCTGGAGACCAAGGAGGCTCTTGGAACACGTGGTTTATTGCATGAGTCGTGGGTGAAAGAGCCTTGCCTCCAGCTACCACCCTCGGTTGAAGGGGTGTCCCCAAGAGAGAGGGCCAGCTCCTTGTTACAATGCATTATATCTCCTTTTGTGTTGAATATTCTAATTTACAGTAACCAACTGGCGTGAGATACAAATCCTACAAAATCTACATACAGCCTATGAGAACCGCTATATTACCATATCACTGTATTCTAAACCTAAAAGGCTACTTTCTTATCTACCTTTTCCCTGATACCTTGGTGGGGCTATGCCCATGAGCCCCTTGGTGTCCCTTTGTTTGCTATTATCAAACCCATCTCTAGCTAATCACCGTCTTCCTGCCTGCCATGCTTACATCTCAAAGATTGCTTTCATTTCTATTTCAGTCACAGACTTTATATTTTCAGAATCTCTTGCCAAGCAATCATATTTGAAGGCTTTTCCTATCTCATCTTTCCCAACAGTGAATTGTTAGTGGGGAGGAGGAGTGCTTTGAAAGTTTTCATTTTGATTTTCATTTTTCCTTCTTCTTGTGTGTGTTAATAAATCTATTTGTTTTATCTTTAAGCTTGAGCCTGCTTTGCCTCTCCTAATTGTACTTCACAGGAGAAAAGGAGAGTAAACACTAATTTGGCAAACAGAATTCGGCGTACGTAAAACCACTACACTTGCCGGTGTGTATTTGGCTGGATGGGTAGTGGCAGCCATGCTGTTCTTATACCCTGTATGCTGCGCACCACCAGCCCAGTGTTCTGAGGCTTCGTTGTTCACCTTTTGTAACCTGTGGCACTTCCATTCTCCCAGAAGCAAATGGTTGTCTACTTCACACACAGAACACTGTGCCAGCAGCGAAGCACTCCTAAGCATTGCTTCTGCTGAAACACACCTGGGCCATGCGCTTTCCTTCTACATACTAGATATCTCATCATTCTGCCTTTCTTGTCTGAATCTAAACGGAAAGCTTCTTGGCTACATCTCGCCTAGATTACTGCACCTACACATCAAGCTTGCCTGGAACTTGTATCTGTATTTGAAACTTGTATTTGCACCACATTCAAGGGACAGTCCTCTTTGTTTTACAACATGCAAAGTGCCACCAGATCGCTGTGCTCTTTGCACAGTTCTTCTCTACTTGAATACCACCGAGCAAATTACAGCTTTGCAAGGACTAAAGACCTGGAGAGACGTCCACAGAAAAAAATGCGCCCAGACAAAAATATGTACTTCATGTCCCCTTTTTGTTGCCCTCTGTGATCCCCACAGAGACTGGTGCTCTGTTGAATGCCTTGGACATAGAAAGACTTACCCAGCAAGGGCTTCTTCCCTGCCACATTTCACTGAGCCAGAGATACATGGACAGTTTACACACTCTGAAACAAAAAAGATACGAGTGTACACTTAAGCTGAGGAAAAACTGTGCACAACACACAGTGGTTGTGTGTAGTATACATGCTGTAAAGTGGCAAAGCTGAATGCCGCTGCCACTTTCAGTTCTGTCCGGATCACCTAAGGCAAAGAATGGAGCGGCAAGAGCACTGGGCTTGCCTGAGCAGCGTAGCAAATTGCTGTGGTCCCGGAAAAGCTCATTCACAATCAGAGGCAGCTGAGCATCCTCTTGCTGCTTGAAAAAGTATCACGTCGCTATTGAACTTCATCTCAAAACGTGGTAATAGTCGCTTTCTTATATCTAAGTGTTGCAGAGTCCTTTACCTCAAAATCACACCAAATCACTCCAAAATCACAGGAAATCACCACAAAATTGGCACTGGCACCCTCAAAAACCCCCAAAATCACCCCAGTACCCCCCAAAATCACCACAAAAACTACCCCATGATCACCCCAAACATCACCACAAAATCGCTTCAAAAACCACCACAAAATTGCCCAAAATACCACCAAAATTACACCAAAATCTCAAAAACTGCCCCAAATATCACCTCAAAAATTGCCCCCAAAAACTCCAAAACAACCCCCAAAATAACCCCAAAAATCATCCCCAAATTGCCACAACATCTTCTGAAATGACCCAAAATCGCTGCAATATCAGTTTAGGCACAATGAAAAATCACAACATATTCGCCCCAAAATGACCCCAAGATCACACCAAAAATCACCCCAAAAACCTTAAAAATTAATCCCAAATCACTTGAAAATTGGCTTTGGCACCCCAAAAAATCATTGCAAAATCACTCCAAGATCAATCCAAAACTCACCCTAAATTGGCTTCAGCACCCTCAAAAATCAACCCAAAATCACCACAAAATTGCCTTAAAAGCACCTGAAATCACCCCAAAATCTGCTGGGCTAGGCAGAATTACCACAGCTCAGAAAGCCCACAGGTGGGGCAAACGAAGCCAAACCCGGGCCAGTGGTGAAAGTGCATACAGGGCTAGGCTGAGGGCTTGAGAGAGGATGAGGAGGATGAGGAAAGAGGACTCCCCATCCTTGCCTTACCAGAGGGTCCTTCCCCAAGAGCTTTGAACCTGCCTGCAAGTGCCTGAGCTCTCGGTCCCCTTGGCCATGGCAGTTGTGCACACCAGTGAGGTCTGTGAGAAGACAGGTTGACCTCATGGCACCGGGGCTGTGCCCTTGCAGCCCTGGGGACACTGGGCACCGTGACACTGCTGTCCTTCCCTGGGCATGGCCCAGCACAGCCCAGGCTGCCTCCAGGGAGAGTCCTGGGCTCTGAGAGGGACAGAATCTCCTGTCCCAGGGACTGGAATTCAGGCCTTGGCCCTTCTGTTCCATCAAACAAAGGATTTGCTCAGCACCAGAGCCACCTGCCCAGTGCCTCTGCCTGCCTGTAATCACAGCCTCCAATTATCGGCTCTAATGAGGCCCTGGGGAGGCTTCATCAGAAAGGGCTTTCACTGGGAACCCTTATGCTCCAAGACACTTTGGAGTTTTCTTCTGACTTGGATTTCTTGAGGGACTGCTGCTATCTCCTCTCAGGATCTGAGGATCATGGAACAGGACACCAAATACACTACAGGGCTCATTAAAATGAAGAAAGGCTTATCGAGTGGTTACCTTCCTATTTGTCAAGTCTTGAACACTTGTACAGCTAATTAGAGAGGTTTGAGGACTGGAGATAAAGATTCCAATGACCACTTTGAAGAGGTGATTACAGCATTGTACAGCCGACAGTGATCCGGGTATCCTAAGGAGACCACAACCAATGGAAAAACAGTTCCTCACAGCCTAACACAGGATGGAGAACTCGGTCCATCACCTCCACCCCCTGCCCTTTGTCTCAGTGGCTACCTGGGACCTGCCTCACTTTCTGTAGCATGAGACTTCTACACTGAATTCTGTAATCATGTTACAGCTCCTTTGCAGCAACTTCCACCTCCTTTCACTCTAGATCTGGCTGCAAACAGGCATGGGACGGTTTCTGCTGATTATAAAAAAGAAAATATCTTAATTAAAAGTAATAAAAACAACAATAGCTCCCCCCCCCAAAAAAAAAAAACAAACCCAAACCAACACAAACAAAACCAAAATAAACAAGTAAAAAGCCACATCCCAAAACCCACAGCAAACTCCATAGTGAAACATAATAAACAGTAAAACAAAACAAATGCCACCCACATCCTCCATAACCTCTGCAGACAGTGCCTGCTCAGGTAAGGAGGTGTTGCAGAGGGCCAGGTCGGCCTTGTGCCCGCCCCAGGGACCCCTCACAGCCCCATGGGTCCCAGCCCCGCTGAGGTTTTGGGGGGGGTCTCAGCTGTCTCTGCCTCGCCTCCCACAGCTGCTGGCAAACCACGCTGGCCCCTGCATGTCTCACTGCTCGTCCAGGACTCTGCCACAAGTCTGGCACTGCAGGATCTCCACGCACCCATCGCACCAGCTCCTGCTGCCCAGCAGGCACACGGACATGGAGACGGCAAGGCCTGGGGACAGCAGAGCTGTCACTGCCCTGGGGGGCACTGGGTAGCCCCCAGCTGCTGCTGCTGGGGTCACCTGGGCACTACTGTGGGTGGGCTGGAGTTTTGCCAACACTCACCTGAGCAAAGGACAGCAGCAGCATTCCCGTGGGAGCAGGGTGAGGCCCCCAGGGCAGTCACCAGGCACTGCTCAGGGTGCCCTTCAGTCGCATCCAGTGGAATGAGTCCCTCCAAACAGGTCTGGTACCTCTCCCAAAATTTGGTAATGGACTTGGCAAACCTACACTTGACGTGGCCACAGAGAATGTGGGTGTCTGAGAGCTCCTATTGGATGCACAGAGGGTTCTCTGGGTCCTCAGAACCTGGAATTCCACTCTCCCCTCGCACAGGGTGCTGCCATTCACCAGCTTGAGCCCTGTTCCCTCAAGGACAGGGAAGGTGAGAGTGGGAGCTCAGTGGCTGGGGGAGAGGCCACAGGGACAGCATGCACAGTGCCATCAGCCCTGTTACTTGGGACCCTGTTGTTTCGGATCTGGCACAGCAGCAATCGCAAGGCCCTTGAGCTCTGCCAAAGTGGCATGTGGGGGGCATGGCAGGGACTGGTAAGGGTGGGCGAGAGGGTGGCAAAGCAGGGATGAGATGTGGGGCGGAGAGGACACCGGGACACCCCAAAAAGCCACCCAAATCGTCCCACCCCCTCCCCAAGCCTGCCCAACTTCACCTCTAGGATGGCTTCAAAGTGCCCTGAAACTTGTGCATGGCTGGGGAGGAACATCTGGACCCTCCCACTTCTGTGTGCCAGCAGCTTCACACCCAGCTAGGAGGAGTAGCAGAGCCAGGCTTGCCAGGGGTGTTCTGCAAATTTCCCCCACACCAATGAGACAGCTGGACCCTAGGGAGGCTGCCTCAGCCTTCATTGTCCACCAACATCCCATGAAGGAGCAGGAAATCCACCTGCAGACGCTGATTACGGAGGCTCACAATGCTTCCTTGCTTCCATGAGGTTCTGTCAAGTCACAGTGGAACCTTGGTACTGTATTGTTCTGTAGCCTGATAATGCTCTCCTGGGTTTCATGAGGTCTCGCTGTGACACACTGCAGTCTTGGTTCCATGAGGATCTCTTGGGTCTCATGAGGCTCCACTATGTCCCATTAGAGCCCTGCTTCCATTGTGTTCAATAACTTCACAGTGTTCTCCTGCATCCCATGAGGCCCTGCTGTGACACATTGGAGCTGCGGTTCAATTAAGTTCCATAAGCTCACTAGCTTATGGAACCTAATTGGGTTCCATGATGCACACCTTTTTCACGAGTTCTATCAACTGACAATCGCCATCTGCATTCCATGAGACCCAGCTAGATCACATCAGAGCCTTGTTTTCCTGAGGTTCCACTACCTCACTAGAGTCTCCTGAGCTCCATGAGGCCCCACTGTGTCACACTGGAGCATTAGTTCCATGAGGTTCCATACCATCACTATGGTATCTTTGGTTCAATGAGGCTTCTCTAAGTCACATTAGAGTCCTGGTTCCATTGGGTTCCATAAGGGGGAGGAAATAAGAAAAGCCTTACAGAATAAGGACCTTTTTCACCTTTGTAAAATCCTGTTCACTTTTGTTCACCAAAAAGCACTCAGGGAAGGGTTCAGCTGCAAGTCGGATGGCCAGAGAGTGAGTTGATGGTTGCCTCATGCGTGAGGCAGTGGTCGGCTGGGGAGACACGTGGACACCACATGATCAGAGAGCTGATTGGGTAAAGAGACGCGTCAACAGTGACACTGCAGTGGCAGGCAGCCAGTGTGTGCTTGTTTGGGTTAAGTTTTGGTGGAGTTTGAGTGAAGTTTCGAGTATAAAAAGGCTTGGTTCATTACGATAAACAATCTTGTTCAGAGCAAGCAAGGAGCTCTGTTTGTCTTTGTTCCCTATGGCTACAGTTTAGATTTGGGGTTCACCCCCTGAAAAACACTGGTTCACCCAAAACTCTAAAACCAGTATGGACCTGTATGAACCAGCATCAGCCAGTATGGACCAATATAGACCGGTATAGGCTGGTATGGGCCAGTATAGACCAGTATGAACCAGTACAGACTAGTAAGGGCTCTCCCAGTCCCTCCCAGTCTGCTTTTAACCCTTCCCAGTGCCCTCCCAGTATAAACCAGTAACCCCAAACTCCCTTTTAACCCTTTTTTTACCCCCTTCAAACCTTTCCCAGTCCAAACCAGCGCCCTCCCAGTCCCTCCCAGAATAAACCAGTACAAACCAATATGCACCAGTCCTCTTCCAGAGCTCCCGGTGTGCACAGGTTCCAGCAGGTGCCCACCTGACAATCCCGACAGATTGGCCACCAGGATGGTGCTGGTCAGGGATAGCACCTGGGTGGGTGGCACCCCCTGCGGGGCAGGTAAATCCCAGTTCAAACCAGTATAAACCAGTATAGCCCCAGTAAATCTGTTTCATCTCAGTAACTCCCAGTACCATTAGGGGCAACATCTGGGCAAGGTGCGGCCCCTGCTGGCCAGGTGAGGACCATGCCCAGTCCAAACCAGTGTAAACCAGTATAGCTGAAGTAAATCCCAGTGTCCTCCCAATCCTCTCCCAGTCCAGCCTAGTAACCCCCCAGAGACTTCCCAGTTCATCCCAGTAACTCCCACTGACCTCCCAGTATGGCCCAGTGACCCTCCCAGTTCAAACCAGTGACCCCCCTGTATAACTAAGTATGTCCGTCACCTCCCAATATGGACCAGTAACATCCCAGTGACCTCCCAGTCCATCCCAGTCCCAAACCAGTATAAATCAGTCCCAAAACAGCACAAGACCAGTATAAACCAATATAAAATACAGTATAAACCAATATAAAATACCCTTCAACCCCTATTTATCCCTTTTTTTAATCCTTCAATCCTCTCCCAGTCCTCTCCAATCCCCTCCCAGTCCTCCCCCAGTATAAACCAGTACAAACCAGTACCCCTAGGAAGATGTCTTTGGCCTCCTGGTACTGCCTCAGTTTCTCCTCCCACTGCCACTGTCGGGTGGAGTCTGGGGGGTGGAGCTTGAGCTGTCCGTGCTGGGACAGGGAACTGGGATGGACTGGGAGCACTGGGAGGGACGGGGAGGGGACAGGGATAAACTGGGAGCATCACTGGGCTATACTGGGAGGCATTGGGAAGTTAGTGTGAGTTTATTACTGGGTGGCTACTGGGCCATACTGGGAGGCACTGGGAGGGGATTGGAAGGGACTGGGAAGTTATGGGTAGTTGCTGGTGAGCACTGGGGGTCACTGGGAGGAGACTGGGACTAAATGGGAGGGACTGGGATGTGACTGGGAGGGACTGGTAGCAACTGGGACATACTGGGAAGGGGTTTGTGGGCAGTGGATGAGACTGGGATGTAGTGGGAGAACTCGGAGGTTACTGGTGGACACTGGGGGGTACTGGGAGCCACTGGGAGCCACTGGAAGGAGACTGGGAGTAACTAGAATGGAACTGGGAGGGACTGGGAGGGGAAACTGGGAGCACTGGGACAAACTGGGAGGGGAGTGATTGAGACCTGAAAGACTGGGAAGAGACTGGGGAGGACTGAGAGGCACTGGGAGATACTGGAAAGGACTGGGAGAAACTGGGAGCACTGGAGGGTACTGGGAGGGAACTGAGAGAGACTGGGAAGCACTGGGGGAGAACTGGGAAGGGATTGGTGGGGACTGGGATGGACTGGGATGAACTGGGATATACTGGGAGGTGACTGGGAAGGGAACAGTGATAAAGTGGGAAGATACTGGGGGGCATTGGGAGGCACTGGTGGCAACTGGGATGGTCTGGAAGGGTGTTGTGGGCACCGGGAGGGGACTGGAATATACTTGGAGCTACTGGAGGGAGATGAGGATGGACTGAGAGAAACTGGGAGGGAGTGGGGGATACAGGGAGTGCTGTGATGTGACTGGGAATTGGTTTATGTGGACTGGAAGGGACCGGAACATACTGGGAAGCACTGGGAGAGAACTGGGAGGGGATTCCCAGGGACTGCGATTGACTAGGAGGGGACTGGGAAGTTACTGGGCGGTTAGTGGCGGGCACTGGGAGGGAACTGAGAGGGCACTGTGAAGCATTGGGAACACTGAGAGCTTACTGAGATGAATTGGGAGTGCACTGGGAGCTCTGGGGGAAGGGGGGCAGCCTCCGAGCCCGGCCGGTTCCATTCCCGCGGGGAGGAGAGGAGGAGCTGTTGCCTCACCATGTCCTCCGCTCGGCGCGGGGGGTCTGGGACCTGCGGGCGACACAGCGGCTCAGAGGGGTCCCGGCGGATCCCACAGGATCCCGATCGCGGTGAGACCCCCCTCCCCCTCCCCCGGGCCCCTCCGGAGCGCCAGCGGCTGCTGAGGGCGGCGCGGGGGCTGCCGGGAATGACTGCGGCGCGGGGCATGCTGGGATATCCGGAGCCGCTGCCGGCGCCTTTAATCACCCACAGCCGGCCTCAGTGGTCGCGGGAGCAGCGCAGGGCGATGGAGGTGATGAGGGGGGAAACGCAGCCTGGGTGTGGGGGTGTGTGCGTGTCAGTCAGGAAAATTAATCCGCCATGCCAGAGGTTTATGTCCCAAAAAGAGAAGACAGGGGAGTCCTGCAACTGTTTTCGAATAAAGGGAGAGGCCATGGGGCATTTCCCATCGCGTCTCTCAAATGGTTGGAGGATGCAGCCTCCCTTTTATCTTAAGGTCCTTACTGCATCACCCTATTCCTTTTCCCCATGGCTGAGGTATTTGGAAGGTACAG
>VXBN01009181.1:81730-96222 GCA_013397395.1 Sinosuthora webbiana | reverse complement strand
TGCACCCCCTCTTTCGATATAAAGGAAAGAAAAACCTATTCATTATTTTACTAAGTCTTTGTTCTGTTGCTCTAGGTTCAGGAATTTAAAACTGCCCTGGCTGTGCAACAGTCTGTATTGATCAGTACATTCTCTAGAGTTAATAGCTTCTTCTGTTACTTCCTGTAAAATTAGTTCCCCTATCTGAATCTATTGCTTCTACAATCCCATATCTTGGAATTATTTGTTCCAAAAATACTTTAATAACTGATCCAGTGATTGTTGAAGCAGTTGGAAATGCTTCTGGCCACCCTGTTAGCTGACATGCTATTACCAGAAAATATTTAAACCTTCCCACTCGGGGCATTCTGGTAAAGTCCACTTGACATCTTTGGAAGGGACACAGCCCATGGCCTCTCCACTGGCAAGTTTCTTTATAACTTGGTGTCTTGGGGATGGTTTTTTATCTCATATAATTTTTGGAGTTTTTTGTTTTGTTTTGTGTCTGGGGTGGTCACTGCTCCAGGCGTATTGCAATGAGTGAGAGCCAGGCCAGGGTTTCCGGAGAGCACTGGGGGCAGGTGCCGGCAGTCCCTTTCCCTCCAGGCCAGCTGTTGGTGTGGCCGCACTGCTGGTGTCTCTGACCAGGGATCCTGCTGCTTCTGTGGGTTCTGCCTGGGTTTTTTTGTTTCTTCAGCACTGTGACGGGGCTTGCTGGCTTACATCTCTGGGTTCTCTGCTGCTTGGGCGCTCAGAGCCCTGGTGCGTGCTGTGCCAGGAGTGGGAACACCACATTCCCCGCTAGGGGCTGCCTCCTCTGCACAGCCCGGGCCCCGGCACCAGCCATCACCGGCGAGAATTTGCAAGGAGCGATTCCCTGCCCAGCCCCGCTGATCTCTGCCGCTGCTTCAGAGCTTCTTGACAGGCTGTAAACTGACACCCGGACACCCCACAGTTTCGGGCATGGCTTTGGAGTTGCTGCTGCCTGTTGCTTGCTGCCCCGGGTGAGCCCGCCCTGCCTTTCCAGCTTGCTGCTCCTGAGGTTCGTGCTACAGCTCCTTTCACTATCGAGAGGGAGCACCTGGACCGGCTGCCCCGGGGGCCTGTAAAGGAAACCCCTTTTCCCTCCCTTGAGTTCACAATTATAATCATTCTGAGGGAAGGGGGTCATATTATCCATTCCAAGGGAGGTTCCCACCTTCCTTACCTGACACCTGTCTTTCAGACCTTGATGTTAGCACAAATCAAGCAACTTTCAGCAGCTCATTGTGCCATACCAAAGAGACCTAAGGCAGGACATCTTGAGGAAGGTTTCTGCCAATCCTCAAGAGCTCCAAGGACTCCATGGAGTTGTTTTAATATTTGTAAGTCCAGAGCTTTTGGTATCCATTGTTTGCCATCCTCCGGCAGCCTGGAGGAGTGGGGAAGCCTGGAAATGAGCAGGGTCCAGGAGATGAAAGGGGTGCCAGGAGAGGAATGAGCCCTGAGTGCCTGGAGTGGGGGGAGACTGGGGCCCATGGGAGCCAAAGCAGAATCAAGGGAGAAGGGACTTGTGGGACCCCTTGTCACGATCCGCTCGCACAAGTGGGGTTCGTGATGGTTCGTTTTAAGGATCTCAGAGCGCAAAAGACACAACAGGGGACAACTCAGTTTACTCAATCAAAAATGCACCTTTATTTAGTGCCAACAAGTGCGATAGAAGGATTTGAAGGGAAATAAAGGATAGCGAGAAAAGAGAGAGGGGGTGGGTTATAGCTACCAACGGAGAGACGAAATCCTCGTGGTTCGGCCGATAGATCCGTCTTCTTCCGTGGGGAGATCTCAAAGTCTGTGGTTAACTCAGGGGTCCTTATAGTCCTCTCCGAAGCGACAGGCAGTTGGCCAGACAGGTGAGGGAAAATCATTACAGTGTGTTCGTTTTGAGAACTCAGAACAGGTCGGTCGTCAGCAGGTACAGTGTCAACCAGAACAGGTCAGCAGGCTCAGTCACTTCACCATGACTTGCCCATTGTTTCTGCTCATGTTCTGATGTTCCGATATGCGTGCTGAGTTTTTCCATTGAACACACCTGCAGGCAGCACTTGGCCAACGTCCCACCTCAGCCAGGCCAGAACTCCTGTGTTAAGATTTTAGAGTCCCTTTTAGGGGTTTCAGTCTCTGTCCTTGACGATGGTCGTGAGGCAGATGAGGGATCTTTGGACCGTCTCTTACGCCCCTGAAACCCCTTAGGCATCCCAAAGCAGGACCCCAGAGTGGAGGGATCCCCAGGACCCACGGGAACCCCAGCAACCCTGAGAAGGGGGATCCCACAACCTCAAAGTGAGGACATTAGAAAGGGAGAGGCATTTTTGGGACTTACTCTTGGTTATTGGAGGTTTTATGGATACCAGACACCTGGTGATTTCTAGAGATGGACTTGGGCAGGAGGAACCCCCAAACCAAGGCACTCACACCTTTTTTATCCCCAAACCCAGGATTTCCCATTCCCAAACCTTGGCAAGATGGAGAAGGAGGCTGTGAGGAAGAGGAAGATGTCCCAGGATACCCAGGCAGGTAAGGAGGAAGTCAGTGCCCCTTTCCCCCTCTCTTCCACTCTATCTCCCAGCCCAGCATCGCCTCTGGCTGCAGGACAACCCCACTGCTGACGCTGTCCTGCTGGGGATGCATTGAGGGGATCTCCTTCCCTCTGGCACAGAGGCAAATCTCATCCTCTCCTTGTCCTTCCTCTCCCAGGCAAGGAGCTGAGGATGGAGAGCAGGGAGGACAAATCCCTGCATCAGAACCTTGTGGAAGAGGCCATTTTGAGTGGTACCACGGCACAGGAATCCAACAGGGAGGAAATGCCCCAGAGATCCCACATGAGGAGGGGCTCCAAACCCAGCCCAGGGAGCTGTGAGGAAGAAGGACCCATCCTGTGCCAGGAAGGCAGCCAGAGCTTCAGCCAGAGCTCAGACCTGGTGCTCCCTGAGCAGCATCAAAGCAGGGAGAAGTCCTACAAGTGTGGGGAATGTGGGAAGAGCTTCAGCCACAGCTCCAACCTGATCCGCCACCGGAGGATCCACACTGGGGAGAGGCCCTATGAGTGTGGGGAATGTGGGAAGAGCTTCAGCCGGAGCAACAACCTGGCCCGCCATGAGATGGTCCACTATCAGGAACGGCGCTACGAGTGCTCTGAATGTGGGAAGAGCTTCAAAAAGATGTCCAAATATGACCAGCACAAGAAAAACTGCAGTAAGGAACGACCCTATAAGTGTGGGGAATGTGGGAAGAACTTCAGCCGGAGATCCAATCTGATCCAGCACCAGAGGGTCCACACCAGCGAATCGCCCAACATATGTGGGGAATGTGGAAAGAGCTTCAGCCGGAGATCCAACCTGATCCGCCACAAGAGGATCCACACTGGGGAGAGGCCCCACAAATGTTCCAAGTGTGGGAAGAGCTTCAGCCAGCGCTCTCACCTGAATGTCCACCAGTGCATTGACACCAGGGAACAGCCCAACAAGTGTGAGGAACATGTGAAGAGCTTCAGGAAGATTCAAAACCTCCCCAACCTCCCGTCTGTGGGAACCAGGGAACAGCCCAACAAGTGCTTGGTATGTAAGAAGAGCTTCAGGCAGAAATCCCACCTGAACACCCACTGGCGCATCCACACTGGGCAACGGCCCTACATATGTGAGAAATGTGGGAAGAGCTTCAGTGATCGCTCTAACCTGAAGCACCACCAGAGGATCCACACTAGGCCCTACAGGTGTGAGGAATGTAGGAAGAGCTTCTCCAGAAAGTCTCATTTGACCCAGCACCAACAGAGGCACCAGAAAAGGAAGCCCCACAAGTTCCCTGACTGCAGGAAGAGTTTAGTCTGATGCTCCAACTTCATCAGCTATAGCCTCACCATTTTACTGCCTTTTGGGAGGAGAATTTGTTTTACGGGAGATATTCTGGAGGATTTGATGGTTCTGGGGTATTTGGAAGAATTTTCTCCATCATGTTATGTTTGAAAAGCCAAGAGGGATAGATCCATCACCTCAAAACCACTCAATCTTACTTAAAAGTATTCAATTCTATCCCAAAATGGCTCAATCCCAGCCATAAATTACTCAATTCCACAGCCCCTCAGGGTGGGTGGGGTTGGAAGGGGATTGGGTGAAATATGATGCAAATCATGAGGGGTGAGATGGGCATTTTGTGGGGCAGGATAGGTGGAATTGGGATTGGGAGATATGGAAGGGGGGAAGTAGGGCTTGGGAAGGGGCTCTTGATGTCCAGGGGGGGTGGGATGGGTTTGTGTGAGGATTGGGAGAGTGGGGCAGGGTCTGGAATGAGACAGCTGAAGGTTGGGAATGATGAAGGAAGGAAAAACCCTGGGGCATTCTGCTTCTGAAGGGATTTTGGAGCATCCTGCATTTTGGAAGTGGTTTTGGGGTACTCCCCAATTCTTGGGGGGTTCCTGAGAGCAGCTCTATGGAGCCCAGTTTCCAGGGTGGTTTCCGTAGGCATGAGCTCAGAGCTGTAGCCAGAGTCCATTGCCTTGGTGTTGGAGAGCAGAGAAATGATGAATGGCCCCAGATATCTCCAGTGTGAGTTGGGGGGGGCAGAGCAAGTTCTGCATAGGTGGAATGGTCACTGCCCCACCCCCAGCCACTTCAGCCTCTGGTCCAGCCCCAGAACGTCTGCCAAGCCCCTGGCACCGCAAAAACCCCACCTGTGAGAGGGACCAGAGCAGGTAAAGGCTGGGACATGGGTGACACTGACATGTCCCACAGCCCTGGAGCTCACAGCAGCTGAGATGGCACTTGATCCAAGGCCATAGCTGTGGATATTTCCCACTCTCTCTCTCTCTGTTTCTCCCTTGCTGTCTTGGCCTGACTTCCTTTTCTCAAAATCTGGATAACTTGAAGTTGGACAGGTTAGAGTTTGCTGAGTCAGTGCTTTGTGAAGTGCCTTATCATAATTCCAGGTTTAATATAAGTTATAAGTTAAGTTAAATACTATTCCTCTGTAAATTGTTAAGTCATAGGTTGTAAGTTAGATTAAATACTGTTAAGTGCTGTTTCTTTGCTAAATTGTTACATTTCAGGTGTAAGTTAAGGTTAAGACAGAAGTTCTGTTAAGTCTGAGCGCTGTTAAGCTTTATGGCCATATTCCTTTTATCCTTGTCTGTTGGGATACAAACCCCTCTGGGCCCCATCCACACAGGCCCAGGGGTGTTCATAAATGTGGGAGCAGAATTAAAACCTTCAGAGAAACTAAAATACATAAATCCACACAGACATGAGGTAAAAATGCAAGTTTAGTTCTAAATAAGTAGAGAATATTTTAAGTGCCTTAAGCAAATAAGAAACTGTATTAGTAAGAAAAAGTCCTAAAGCCTAGTTTTAAGTTCAGTGGCATCACCTTTTACAAAGTTAACTAAGTTCTAGAAATAACAAAAACAAAATGTAGCCTTGTTAGCATTCCTAGATAGAACAGACAGAGTATGTACTTAGAATTTGTGTAAGAAATTATGACCACTTTTGCACATCAATCTCAGATTCGGGTAACTCCAGCAAGGCAGTAGTAGAATCATGTTTGTAACTGATTGGTTAAAAATAGAATAAAAATGCACTGCTTGGAGGTTGACCACCACCACCATGAATGGAACACAGATCACAGATACTGTTGCTGCTGAGAGGCTGCTGCTTCTGCATGGGTCTTGGGGACTTCATGTTAGAAGACCAACTCTGCCCTCATGAGATTGATTTTAGCCATGCAATAAAGGACTTTTACAACTCCCCAGTTTCTATGGTCTCTATGAAGACCCTCCACAATACCTGACACTTGCCCTCACTCTCCTTTTGTCAGATGCACCTAAACATATACAGACAGTTCTCGGTTTGTTTCTGGTTTGATTGACTGGATTTTGTTTGGTTTTGTTGTTGCTTTGTTTCTTCGGTGTGCCTGAACTTTCCAGTCAGGAGTAGAGTGACTCTTGCCAGTGAACTCTGTTGTGCCCATGCTCCTAATTGGTAATTTTTGTCAAATATGCTAATTTGCTAAAATGATAAAGCTGTATTCACCCCATGGTGAGGTGGCCATTTTGTGGACATTTTCTGCCCCTTGGAGACCTCCAATAAAGATCAGCCTTTATATTATCTCCTATACTAATATTATCTCCAAAGGATGTTGTTTCATTTCTAAGGCCTTTAAGGCATCAGTTTTTCTGGCACCACAGATGGGACTGGACCCGGCAGCCTCTCTCTGGACAAGAAACATCTTGCAAGGAATTCTTTCTTGCCAAAGACTTTTAAGAATTTCCCTGCAGTGGCCTGAGGGATGACGAACCATGGTCCTGGGACCCCACAGAAGGTAGCATAAAGGCAGCTCTATTTGTTGGGTAGTGTGAAATTGTGTACTGTATATTCGTGTCTTTTCAGGAAAACCTGAGTTCTTAGGAACCAAATTGTCACATTTTACAGGATCCCACCTGTTTTGTAAGGTTTGTTAGGTCGCTTATTCTGTCCCGGCATGGTGTGGAGAGGAAATTTGCTTTTGGAGTGGTTTCTCAAGGGTTTTTTTTTCCTTTCGTTGCTTTTTCCAACCCTTGTACAGCCACGGTGGGCAAAGGCAGAGGTGGAGTCCAGCCCCATGGAAAAGCTGATGTCACCTTTGTAGCTGAAAGCTAAGACCTTTCTTCCAACCTTTAAAATATGAATTAGGAAAACACTGGGTTGTCACAGCACAGCTGGTCTATAGCTGGACAAGGTAAATCTGGCCACAATATAAACCTAATTCAGCTAGTCTGGTTTGTTCTAGAAAAGAAGCAGAACAAGTTCCTGAGTGAACAATGATAGGATAGATTTGAACTCAAACAGGAACCTCACCCAACCATGTTCTTCTTAGGTATTCAAATATTGCACAATTTATAACCCCTTTCAGCTGCTTGCTAATATAACATAATTTATCATTTTAAGTATGCACTCTATAGCCCATAGAAATAGTAGTGTGATGAATATGTGATATTTATGTATACACCATATAGTTTATAGAAATAATGGTGTGATGAATGTATTGTACTGTAGGCCTTAACAAAACATAAAATGTTAAAAATACCTTTATGTAACTGAGAGAACTGTATAAAGCAATTATGTTGTTTCCCACATCTGCTAACTGACCTCTCCAAGTTATAACCATGACACAAAACCAGAATCAGAGGAAGATCAGAGAAGAACTTGTTAACTCCTCGTTTTCAGGGAAGTGTGAAACGCAAAATGAAGCCACAAGAAGGAAAAAAATATATTAACCTGATCTGCAGGATGTCATGTAGATAAGTCCGAGTGAAAAATCAAAACAAAAGAAAGTTCCTACAACATGAAAAGCTCCCAAGGATGTTTGAATAATGCAGGAAACTTATGAATATGTATGTGCCTCAGTAAAGTAACTGTATATTGATAACACTACCTTAATGTACCAGTGTGTTCACTGGCCAACAGCCAGGAGCACCCCAGGGCTGGACATCATCCTTTTTAATTCCCTTATTAAACTTTTGAAAATAGTCTAAGAGTGAACTTATGTTTTTCACAATTTGGAGGTTCGACCAAGATGTAGACATCGAGTCTCCATGGCTCTGGGGGGTCCCTGGCGGGAGGCGCCCCACTTGATTAAGCAGCTCACCTGGGCTTTCTCTGCTGCTACTGGACTGCAGGTTTAACCCTCGGAAGGAAATAAATTAGATTTTCTCCCTCCTCCATACCCGCCAGCCCTCAATGCACCCCCCTCCACAGCCTGACGGACCCAGACAGAATACCAGGGGAAGACCGGCCCAGCAGGAGGAATTGAAGAATGAGAACCAAGCAATATCACTATATCCCCTCCAGGAAGTCCCACTGGGAGGGGCACATGGGGGAATTGAGTTTGTAACTGTCCCACTTAACTCCTACAACTTGAGGGAATTTAAAAAAAAATCAAGAGGTCCACTAGAAGATCCTGTTTGGATTAGCAGAACAAGTAGACCAGTATTTGGGGCCCAACATTTATACTTAAGATAAAATGCAATCCATACTAAACCTTTTGTTTACATATGAAGAAAGACAAATAATCAAAGTAGCAGGGATGCAGATATAGGAGAGGGAACATGCAAATGGATGGCCTGGGGAGGAGAAAATGCCATCACAATGCCCAGTGTGGGACCACAATAATCCCAGGGGAAGGCAAAACATGGAAGGGCATAGAACACTAATTGTCAGGGGAACTAGGGAGGCTGCTCCCCGAAGTCAGAATGCCCATAAGACATTTGCTGAACAACAAAAGAAGGAGGAGACTCCAACTGAATGGCTAGAGAGTTTAAAGAGAAATATTAGATAGTACTTAGGAGAGGACACTCATAGAGAAGTTGGACAACTTTTGTTAAAAGTAAACCTTGTCACTCATGCTTTGCTAGCTATAAGAAGAAAAATAGAAAGATTAAATGATTGGCAAAATAGAGGATTAAATGACCAGTTAAAAGAAGCCCAAAAAGTATATGTATGGAGGGGAGAGGAGAAAGCAAAGGCAAAAGCTAAAGTAATGGCAGCAGCTATTGCCCAAGAAAACCACTGTGCAAAGACACACTCCAAAAAGAGGTGAGGCCCCATTCAAGCCAGAACAAGGGGGACCGAGAAGAGGTTAAGGTGAGCAGAGCCCCCTGAGAAAGAGGCCCTAAAAAGGAAAAAGGGGAAATTAGTAATTGAGGCCAATCTGTCATTATTGCAAAGAAATTGTACACTTAAGGTGAAACTGTCCACTGAGAGAAAAGATCTGGAAGTTTTCAAAGAATTTTGAGAAACAGACAAATAGGGGCACATCAGGGGCTCTGTCTCCTCGGGTTGAAATACCAGCAGGAGCCCTTGATAACTTTAAAAGTAGGTCCTCAGGAAGAGGAATTTGAATTTTTTGTGGATATGGGGGCAGACAGGACATGTGTTTGTAGAATTCCAAAAGGATGCTAGAAAAGCCAAAATACAATTCAGGTAATAGGGCCAAAAGGAGAAGGATTTAAAGCACTAGTTACAAAACGTGATTTGTTGAAAGAACAAACAAAATGAGAATGGGAGATATTTTATTTGTACCAGGGGCAGGATGTAATTTGCTGGCAAGGGATCTACAAATACAGTTAGGCATCAGGGTGCTACCAGAAAGGGCCAAAATGGTAGCCAAACTTCTCTGGTTAAAAGAAGAAGATGAAAAGCAAATTAAAGAAGTAGTCTGGGCCAAGACTGGAAATAGGGGAAAGTTAAACATAACCCCTATGTTAATTAAAATAACTAACCAAGATTGCCCAATTCAAGAATGGCAATACCCACTCTCTTTGGAGACAAGAAAAGGGTTGCAGACCTTTTAATTCAAGAATTAATTAAAGTTAGAACTTTAGAACCATGCATGTCTCCCCATAATACTCCCATATTACCAGTAAAAAAATAAAATGGGACATACAAGCTTGTCCAAGACCTGAAAGAAGTAAACAAAAGAAGGGGAGGACAGTGTCAAAAAATATGTCCTGTCTATAGCACAAGCTTTAGAGGATCTGCACGAAAAGGGGAGAATTCCACAGACTGCTACCCTAGATTTCAAAATTCATAATGTGAATCCTGGGGACTAGGTAATGGTTAAAGCTGGAAAGACCAGCCTTTAAGCCCCAGTGAGTAAGTTCCTTTCAGGTTCTGCTCATCACCGAATCAACTGTACAAACTGCGGAGCAAGGCTGGACTCATGCTATCAGAATAAAAGGACCAGTAGAAGAATTCTACGACTGGAAGATTGTCACCTCCACAGAAGAACTGAAAATGACTCTTAAAACACACGGGCTCAATGTGGCAAGTGAACTACGGACAACCACACATCAATCCAGACTGGAGGAGAGTTCCTGGTGGGCTTTATCGGTTCTTTTATATTCCCCAAACTCCAGGACAGTAATTTTACTACCTCCCCAGTCAGGGGGTTTGGGATTCTATAAATTAACAAACACCGGGTCCATAAATCCTAGAGTTTTTGCTTTAGCCTGTGACCTGCAAAAAGAAACCCCATCAGCTCTCCCTAGTGAAACATTTTCCAGATTTATTCCTGGTCAAATACCGTGCTTGAAGCATCCTGGAGCAAGACATCCAAACGGGATACAATGTCAATGTGAAAACTGTGGCCAGTTCTAGCGGTGTAACTCCCCCAGGCGGCAAACCTGTTGTAAATTTTGTCAAGAGAAAAGAGAAAGTTCAAACACCAATCAAAGGCAAGTACCAATTCTAACACTTTGCTGTGGAGTTGAATGGGTGCCTCCGAATATTCATGAGCTATTAAAAACTGAGTAGAAGGTTGTAGTAAATCGAAGACCATACAACAACTCCATATGATGAGGAGGTAATAAATTCCTATTCTACAAGTGAAATCAGTAAGTGCTGGCTGATTAAGGAACAATAAAGAACCACAATACAATAAAAGCAGGTGACAGATATAATTTTGTGATAAGAAGATTAGGAGGCAAAACCAGATTAACCACTGTATCCGCCACCAAGAAGATCATACTTACATGCTCTGGGCAACAATCCCATAAGGTATGGAAGATGGAGGTATACATTCTACTGGACTCCTGTTACTCCTCATTAGTCTTTTCCCTCTTGGGAATTCAGATGATCCATGTCACAAATGCAACAGACTGCAGTACCATGAAAAAATTCAAGGTTCTTATTTAAGCTTTCATATCACCACTAACGAGACCGGGTGGGCTTCATCTGCCCGAAATGTACTTGAAGGCCCTTCAATAAATACAACCACTTGTTATTCCCTTAATTTTGTCTGGTCTCTGTTTTTAGGCTGTCCCAAAACGCCATCTGTTCAAAGCTCTCTCTTTTCCTCCCTCTACCCCACCTTTCCCATTGTGCCCTGAATCCCCAGCTCCTATCCCCGATCTTTGCTGGGGGATCCCACTCCCCTCCCACTCATTTTGGGGATGCCACCTCGCTTTTCTTCCCTCTCTCCCACATTTCCCATTGCCTCCCCCTTCCCATGCTCCCCACCCACCCAAGTTCCCTTGGCTCCCCGCTAGGAGGCTTCCAGCACCACCAGTATGGCCCCAGCTGCCCCCACAGGCCCCATTCACAGCTCTGGGCAGGTGCTGACACCCCAAAAGCAGCCGTGCTGTGCCGTGGGAGGCTCCAAGATCATCCAGTGTTGCTTGATGCTATCATCCGACAGGATGGCGTTGGCAGTCGGGTTGACCTGCAGCCAGGGGTGATGCTGAGCTGGAGATAGAGCAGAGGAGAGGGGTAAAGGGGCAGTGACTTCCTCCTCACGTGCCTGGGTGTCCCAGGGCATCTTCCTCTTCCTTGCAGCCTCCTCCTCCTTCCAATGGCCAAGGTTTGAGAAAAGGAAATCCTGTTTCTCGGAGAAAAATAAGGTTTGAGAGCATTTGGTTGGGGATTCCCCCTGCCCAAGCCCATCTCTAGAAGTCATTGGACATCTTGTGTCCATAAAAACCTCCAGACCACCAAGATTCAGCCCAAAAAATCTTCACACTACCAAGATTTAGCAGACCTCAGAAACAGCAAGACTGAGCCCCCACAGGACTTGGACGGATCATGATCATACCAAAACAAGCTCCCCAGGAGTTCCCCCTCTCTGCTCTCTACACTTTGGAGTTCTGGGGGATCCTGCATGTATTGACAGTTCTGCTCTCTGGCGACCCCACCCTCTCCAGGCTGTCAGGGGCCCCAAGAATCCCTAGAGTCCCCCCTCTCTGCTCTTCCGACCTTGGGCTTCTGGGCTTCCCCCTCCTCTGTGCCGCTGGGGGCTCCCTGCAGCCCCTGGGGTTCCCTGGCTCCCCTTCTCTGGGCTCCCACTTAGCGATGCAGGGCTCTTGGGGTCCCAGTGCTCCCGTTTCCCCTGACCCTGCTTCAGGCTGCAGGGAGATCCAGGGGCATCCCCTCGCCAGGCTGTTCCCCTCTCCAGGCTGAACCCTGGGGGTCTCCTCTCTCTGGGCTGCACACTTCGGTGTCCCAGTGTCCTGCCCCCCGTCCCCCCGAAAAACAACCTCCCGGGACGCCCCCAAAATCTCCCCCAAGGGCATTTACGGCTCAGTTTTGGAATCCTTTAAGCTCCAAAAAGTCCCCCTCTCTCTCCCCCCTACATCCCCTGTCCCCAAAAATACCCTCCCACGGACCCCCCAGGATATTTGGGCGAGCTCACCATTCGCGGTCACCTGCGAGATGGGGCAGGGGACACTGCGCCGCGGGGTGGGGGTGCTGCGGACACAATGAGGGCTGGACCGCGTGGCCTCTGCGGTTCCAGTTCCTGCTCCTCCTCCTCCTCTGCCTCACGTCTTCCTCCCACTACTCCTCCTCCTCTTCCTCCTCTACCCTTCCTCCTTCTCTTAACCCCCTCAGCCCTTCTTCCGCTGTTTCTTCATCACCGCTCCACCATCCCCACTCTTCCCGCTCCCCGAACCCCTGGCAGCCCGCAGGAGGAGCGGGAATGGAACCGGGACAGGTCGGGATGGGCAGCGCGGGGCTCTCGGCTGTTCCCACCCACTAGGGGCGGGGGGAACCCGGCCTGGGGAAAAAGAGAGGGAAACTGGGAAAACTGGGGGCTGCAGTTCCAAACTGGGGCTTGGTGCCCGCCCCCGGGTGGGAAATTCCATCCATTTGGGCTCTTCCCAGAGACCTGGAGATGTTGGAGGAGATGGATGAGAGATCCCAAGAATCGGATTTTGGGGATAGGATCCGTGGGAATGGGAATGTGCCGCTCCCTTCCCGGGGCAGGGTGTGCAGGGCACACCTTGCCCCGACCCCAAGCCCCGTCCCACCTGCACGATCTGCTTCCCATCGGCCTCTTTCACCTGCGGCCCCAAGCCCAGCTTGGTGCTAAACAAAGGGGCTGGGGCGGGGTGCTGATGTTTGGCGCGGGCTCTCTCGCTGTTCCCGGCCCCCGCAGAGTCCCGGACTGACCGGGCGTCGACTGCCCGGTGCCACAGGGCCCCGAGTCCTTGCTCAGCAAAGGGTCAGTGTCCATCGCCAGCCCCTTGCCGGGGGCTCCGGACATTTCCCACCTGCGGCACAACCTGCAGCTCCCACCGCAGCTCCCTCAAGCCCGGCACTGCGGGTTCCCCAACGAGACAGAATATTCAGTTCATGGAATCTTTGTTATCTCTGCTTACATGTGCAAAACTAGCTGCTGGTGAGACAAATCTATCTCAGACTGAAGGGTTCCCACCCAAAATGCTACATTCAGTTCTGACACACTATTAAGAGATCCAAGAGCAAAACAGAAAACTGATTACAGAATCTTGCAAAATCATATCCCAGAACATTTCGTTACAAAATCACAAATACTAACAGAAGCTGAGAAAGTCAATAACGTTAAAAAACAAGCTTTGAACACCGGGACTAGAAGAGCTCAGGCAATACATTTGATTGGAATGAGCCCTCTTTGACGTGAGCAATGCCATCGAATTTCCCAAACCAGGGAAACAGGGAGCCCTGGCAGCTTCACACACAGCAATGAGACAAGCAGGGCAAGCGCAGGGCAAGCAGCTGCCAAAAATTATAACTTCTACTTGCAATTAAGAACTTTGGTTTCTAGTTCTACTATAGCCACTATTAATATAGAGTCAAAAAGAACAAAAATAGTAATAATAATAACTGAAACATTAATAGCAACAATAGCAATAATAATAATAATGATGACAATAAAACAAGTTCCCTGGTGGGACAGGGAACTTGTTCAGCTGGTGACAAGTGGCCCGGAAGTGGGTGACAGCCACTAGGGTATCCCAGAGCCACCATGCTCAGGGAACCCCAACTGCCCCTGGGGACAGGCTGGGGACAGGACAAGGGGCAGTGTCACCTGAGGGGGGTCACATAGCCTGGTGGTGGTGTCCCTTGACATATCCTGGTGGTTTCATGTGCTGATATGTCATGGTGGCAGCGTCCCCACAGGTGTGGCGACATTGTCCCTGATGTGTGTCCTGATGGCATTGCATCCCCTCCTCCTCATGTGTTCCCGTCCCCTCCATGTGTCCCTGACCCCTCTCCTGTGTTCCTGTCCCTCCCCCATGTGTCCCTGTCCCCCGCCCCCAGCGGGGCCAAAGTCCCCGAGGTCCCGGGGCCGTGTCTCACAGGGTGTCCCCGTGTCCCTCAGGGTGTTGCCGTGTCCCGAAGGATGTTCCCGTGGCTGCTCCTGGCGCTGAGCGTTTGCGCCCGCCCCAGCACAGGTAGGGACATGCCACGACAGCCCACAACATCCCATGACACCCTTTGTCCTCTGATTTTGGGTTCTTCTCCTCCCTTTTGGGTCTGTTCCCCCTAATTTTGGGTCCTTTCTCCCCTGGTTTGGATTCTTTCTCCCTGTTTTGGTTCCTTTCCCCCTGGTTTGGGTCCTTTCCCCTTTAGATCCTTTTCCCCTCGTTTGGGTCCCTTCCCCCTATTTTGGGTATCCTGCCCCTGCTTTTGGCATATTTTTGGGTGCCTCCCCCTCCTCCAACCCCCTCCCCACCCCTTAACCCCCCCTCACCC
>VXBN01009181.1:40557-80704 GCA_013397395.1 Sinosuthora webbiana | reverse complement strand
CCCCCCAGGGTGCCGGGCGGTGCTGGGCGACCCCCCTAGGACACCCGAACGCCCCCCGGCTCTCACCCCGGGTCAGTGGCAGCTCCTGACCGAGCTCCTCCGCCACGACCCGGCGACACCAGAGCTGGGGGCGGTGCTGGCCCCCGACGGCTCCAGCGTGGCCCTCGGTCCCCTCCTGGCCGGCATCGAGGCGGGGCTGAGATCCGGCGGCTTTGGGCAACCCCTCCCCACCCTCGACCCGCCTGCCGACCCCCTCTTGGCTGTCACCATCGCCGAGGTTTTGGGGACATCCTTCCTGCTGGCGCAGGGGAGTGACAACGTCACCGCGCTGGGACCCGGCGGCTGCTGGGACGACGTGGAAAACCCCCAAAATTACACCTTGAGGGGTCCCCGGTCCCCTGTCCCCGACCCTGTAGCCATCGGGGCCATGGATGGGGTGGTCTTGGGGGCGCAGCTCGCCCGGGGACCCGTCCCGGTGGCCGAGCTGCTCCGAGGCTACTACGGCACCGGGAATGGCTCGGAAGCGGGGAGGCCCCCCAGCAGTTACCGCCGCCGGGATTTTGGGGCACTGGCTGGACAGGGACGGCTGGAGAAAGAGGTGGCGGCGGTTTTGGGGGTGCTGAGGACGCTGTCACCCACCCCGGAGTTCCTGAGAGACATGGGGACACAGGAGGTGGAGGCCGTGGCTCATAGGGCGGCGCGGGAGTTCAGCGAGCGTTACGTGGGTACGGGCGGGGTGGCACCTCCTAAATGGGGGTGGCACCTCCCAAACTGGGGTTGTCACTTCCCAGACAGGGGTTGTCACCCCCTAAACAGGATTGCCACCACACAAATGGGGGTTGTCACCCGCTAGATGGGGTTGTGACCTCCCAAATATGGATTGTCACAGCTCAAATGGGGTGTTGTCACCCCTAAACAGTGGTTGTCACCTCCCAGACAGGGATTGTCCCTCTTTAAAAGGGGGTGTCACCCCTCAAACAGGGATTTTCACCCCCTAAATGGGGTTGTCACCCCTCAAGTGGGGGTTGTCACCCCAAAACAGGGATTGTCACCTCCCAGACAGGTATTGTTACCCCCTAAATGGGTGTTGTCACCTCCTAGATAAGGATTATCACCCCCTATGTCTCCACATGGCTTCTCCCACATCCCCATCACGCCCTTTGTCCCCAAATGGCCTCTGCCATATCTCCAAGGAGCACCTTGTCCCTACACAGCCTCTGCCATGTCCCCAGTGGTTCAAGGGACACCTCCAGCTCCATGTCCCAACATGGCCTCTGCCATGTCCCCAAGGAGCCCCTTGTCCCCACATGGCCTCTGCCACGTCCCCAGTGGCTCAGAGAACATATGCAGCCCCTTGTCCCCATGTGGACACCACGGCAACCCCAAGGAGCCCCTGGTGGACTCTACTGTGTCCCCATCAAGCCCCATGTCCCCACATAGCCTCTGCCATGTCCCCAAAGACCTGTTAAGTCCCTCGTCCCCTGGTGCATTCTACCATGTCCCTAAAGGAGCTCCTTGTCCCCATATGGCCTCTGCTATGTCACCAGGGGCCAGTAGAGCCCTTTGTCCACCTGTGGAGTCTGCCATGTCCCCATCAAGCCCCAGATCCCCCCATGGCCTCTGCCATGTCCCCAAGATCTCAGGTGACACCTGCATCTCCCTGTCCCCACAGAGTGCCCAGCCATCGTGCCCCGCTGCCTGTGGGATGCCCGTCCCTACCGAGGCACCCCGGCCCTGCTGCGGCCCCCACTGGGCTCGGTGTTCCTGCACCACACCCTGGAGCCCGCACAGCCCTGCCGGACCTTCGGTGCCTGCGCCCGCGCCATGAGGGACATGCAGCGCTTCCACCAGGACACCCGTGGCTGGGATGACATCGGCTACAGGTCACTGTCACCTCCCCAGGGCAATGGCACCTGCCATGGGCCTTGGCACCCCCTGTGAGGGTGATCATTGTACTTCTGTGAGGACTGTCACCTCCATTGGTTCCTGTCACCTCCCATGGGCCGTGTCATCCCCTGTGGTGTCCATCGTTTCCTTCAGTCCCTGTTACCCACCACACTCCCTGTCATCCACCATGTTCCCTGTCACCCCGTGGGGAGCTGTCACCCCCACCATCCCTGTCACCCGCCCTGGTTCCTGTCATTGTACCCCTGTGGGCACTGACACCTCCACTGGTTCCTGTCACCAGTAATGGGGATGGTCATTGCCTCCCTATGGTCCCTGTCAACCCCTATGGTCGCTGTCATTCCCCTGTAGTTCCCATCACTGTCCCACCATGGTTCCTGTCACACTCCATGATGCCCATCACTGTCCTCTTGCAGTCCCCATTATTGTCCCCTCACAGACCCCACCACTGTCCCCTCATGGCCCCTACCATTGTCCCCCCACAGTCCCTACCACTGTCCCTTCATGGTCCCCATAACTGCCCCTCCATGGTCCCGACCACTGTCCTCTTGCAGTCCCCATCATTGTCCCCACAGTCCCCATCATTGTTCCCCTGCAGTCCCCACCACTGTCCCTTCATGGTCCCCACCACTGTCCCCTCACTGTCCTCATAAACCCCCACAGTCCCCATCCCTGTCCCTTTCCAGTCCCCACCACTGTCCCCGCATCATCCCCATCACTGTCCCCTCACTGTCCCCATCCCTGTCCCTTTGCAGTCCCCATGACCGTCCCTGCACTGTCCCCACCACTGTCCTCTTGTAATCCCCATTACTGTCCCTCCACTGTCCCCATCCCTGTCCCTTTGCTGTCCCAATCATTGTTCCCCACTGTCCACATCGTGTCCTCACAGCTTCGTGGTGGGCTCAGACGGGTACCTGTACGAGGGCCGGGGGTGGCACTGGGTGGGTGCCCACACCAAGGGCTACAACACCCGAGGGTTCGGCATTGGCATCGTCGGGGACTTCACGGCCACCCTGCCAGACCCTGACACGCTGGCCCTGGTGCGGGATGAGCTCCTGCCCTGCGCCGTCCGCTCTGGCCACGTCCGGCCGGACTTCACCCTGCACGGCCATCGCCAGCTTGGCCACACCGACTGCCCTGGCAATGCCCTTTCCAGGAGATCCAGAGCTGGCCCAGCTTCCAGGGGACAGGAGCCCTGGGGCTCAGGGTGGGTGGTCTGGTGGGGTTGGTGGGAGGGGATTTGGGGTCATCTTGGGACTGACCATGGGTCTTGTCCACGCTGCAGTGAGGAGTGCAGTGCCCCGACTGGGGAACCTGGGATGGATGAGAGCAGGAGAGGTAGGACACTGGTTCAGATGGATGCCAGAGCCACGGATCCCACTCTGGATGGACATTGGTCCAGATGGACACCAGCCCAGTCTGGATGGACACTGGTCCAGCAGATGTTGATCTGATGGATCCCAGCTGGACATTGGTCTGCAGCCCCCCAGCCTGGACAGCCCCTAGCCCAGACGACCACCAGCCCAGCCACACCCTGGCCCATCCCATTGGCCTACCAACCCATCCCAGTCGCCCCAACCCCAAAATAAATCCAGTTCTAGGACATCAGCTTCGGGTGGTCCCCGCAGAGCAAGGGGGAAACTGAGGCACGGTCTGGGGTGACTTTGGGGTGATGGGAGGGGACTTTGGGAGCCACCCTGGAGACCCCAACGCCCCCTCTCCCCCCGCCAAACGAGCGCCCACCCTCCAAACTGGTACCTGCAGCATCCCCGGCCCTCCAGCTGTCATTTCGGAGGGACTCCAGGAGCCACCGCGACTCCGCAATCCCTTCGAGGGGTGATCCGCGGTGTCCCCCTGATGTCGCCAGCGCGTTCCCGGCGGGAGCAGGGGCATCACCTTCCGGGGCAGAGGTGGAGGAGAAGGTGAGGGTGTGACTGAAACTCCGGTCACATGGGGAAGACGCGACAGGAACCGGGGCCGAGCGCGGGCGCCGCAGCGGAGGTACCGCGGGGACGGGGACACGGGGACAGTCTCCAAAGTCCCCAAGGTCCCCGCGAGGGATGCTGCCACCGGGACAGCGCGGGGGACGTGGGGTCGCGCAGCATTCTCCGGGCGATGCGGGGAATGGAAGTGGCTGGGGGGACCCCAAAAAATGCTATCACTCCCCCTTGTGGGATGTGGGCCAACCCCTGCTTTGGGACTCTGGTGACAAATTGGCGGGTGGTGGTGACAAAAAGCTCAGGTGCCACCTCGGGGATGTCACAGAAAGGGGGTCCTGCGGTCCCACCGCACCCCCTGCACTGAGCGGGTGACAAAGGGGAGATCAGGGCGTCCACAGGATGCGGAGGGAGGGCAGGGGAAGGGCGGCCGGGGCGCGACAGAAGCGCCTCCGGTCTCGCCTGCGCCCGGGGCACGGGGGTGGGGGGGCACCTGGCACTCTGGCACCCTGGCACCGGCAGAAATGGGGTTGCGTGGGGCTGGCGTGGGCACCCCCTGGGTGGGGACCCCTGGGTGGGCAGGAGCACCCAAAAATTGGGGATCCCTGAGTGGGCATGGGATCCCAGGGAGGTGGGACCTCACAAATTGGGGTCCGCTAGTTGGGCAGGAGAACCCAAAAAAGTGGGACACCTGGTGGGGACACCTCGGAGATGTGGGACCCCTGGGGTGGGCACCCAAAAAAATTGGGACCTTCGATGGGCAGGAGCACCCTGGGGCTTTGGAACCCCAGGAATTGGGGACCCCTTAAGGTGGGGATGCCCCACTTAAGGTGGGGATGCTCACTCCACCACGCCCAAGTCCAGCCCCTGGACACCACAGAGTGACTCCCCTGGTCACTGTTCCAGAGGGTTTTTTCTGCCCCCTACAAGGTGTCCAAGGGTACAGGGGACACGAGGGGACGAGGCCATCTGAGGCAGCGGTACCTGCACTGCATGGGCAGGAGGAGGGGAAACAGTGACAGCAGCGCCAGGGCAGAGGTGGGGGTGCAGGATAGGGCAGGTGAGAGGGGTATGGGGGTGAGAGAGTGGGAGTGATGGGTGGGGGGTGATGGAGATGGTTTGGGTGTCATGGGAGGTGCTGGCCTGGCACAGCCCGCCAGGGTGCCCGGTTCCCCCTATTCCCAGGAGTTGTTCCTGCCCCACGTGTCCCCATCCCCACGTGTTCCCATGCTGGGGCTGGCACTGATGGTGGCACCGTGCCAGGCCCCGCGGCACCGCTGCCAGGACCTGGCCAACCGGTGGCGCCAGTCACGGGGTGGGCACAGAGCCACCCTGGCCTGGCCTCATGCATGGCTTTTCTCTGTCACACTGCCACGCCCATTGGCATTGCCACCCCATGGCCGCCTGTCCCCTGGTGGCATCTCCATGAGCATCCCAGCACCTGCGGTGGCACCTCCAAGGCCACACATCCCTTGGTGTCACTATACCCATGGTGGCACTGACGCGCGGAAAGACTTTAAAACTCGGAGACAAAGGGAGTTTTAAAGTAGGTATGTGATTTATTCAGCGCTGGGCGCGATGCGGGATAGCTCCCAAAGACACGCGCGCCTCCCACTCGGTCCCATTCTCCTTTAACCTCTTGAATGTTACATATGCATCAAGTTTGGCAATACACTTACACAATATTCATTCCTTGCTCCCCCCCTCCACTTCGTATGCTAATTGTCTTATCAGTCCTTTGCGCCTGCACAGGTGTCTCTGGTGGTCATCTCAGGGGTCTCAGAGATGAAGAAGAGTAGTCTTCCTCAGGGATGAACATCTGACCTTGCGGCCTTGCGCATGCCCACTGATCCTCTGGTCACAGTCCAAGCTCCAAGGCCAGGTTTATATAGTCCTGGGGGCCCAAGTGCCTTGTTATTTCAGTGTCTCTGGTAGTCTTGTATTCTTGTCTTTGTTCTGGTAAGCATCCCCCCCTTATCAGGCATCTCTGCATTCCTCCTTGCTGTCCTCACACACAGCCCTGTCTCTTCCTTCGAAGAGCAGCAATAGACACGATAAGAATCTCTGTCCTGTTGGAGTCCAGGGCATTCCTTTGGGCGCCCTGGGAGGCCACAGACCTCGGCAGAGAGGTCTGGGACCCGAGCAAGAGGGTTTGAGATCTGTACAGGGGGGTCTGGGATCTGTACAGGGGGGTTGTAGACCCTGGCACAGAGTCCAGAGAGACACTGTCTTTGACTTCAGTCCATGGAAAAAAACCTCTAACACTGAGACAAGAATTACAAGTCACAAAGATGTGACAGACAGTAGTGTAGTGTGTCACAGGGTGGAAAATTTTGTAGTTTTAGGATTCTTAGTATGTAGGTGCATGGGGAACAAGATGGAGGATTTAGGGTGTTGCCCTGAGTTCTTCCTTCTTCTCCCTTGGCCTCCATCTTCTGGTGACGGTGGCACAAAGTAGTTAAAGGAGATTGGGTCAGAGCAGAGTTGACCCCTTTAGTACAGGTGATAGGCATTGGCACATAATTGTAAATAATGTACACGTAGTTATCTGTACAAAAGGCAGCGACCTCCCATCACGGGGAGAGTCGTTCTGTGTCTGAGCAGCTGTGAACATCTCGTCTGGGCACAGAGAACATTTTAAGATATGAAACAATAAACAACACAAAATATCAAGAGAAAAAGACCTTGAAGACTCCGCTTTTTTCTCACATCTGGCTCGGGGCTTTCAGAGGGAAAAAAGACTTTTTACCACCTTTAAGCTCGGGTGAGGAGACAAACCCGACACTGTCCTTTAACCAAATTCTTCTAATTTCTTACGATTAATATCCTCTAATTTCCAGCCCCATGTTTCAGCACCTCCATGGCCACCTGTACCCTGGTGTCACCACACCCATGGTGCATCTCCATGGTCACTTGTCCCTCATCCTGGCACCCCTGGTGTCATGGCCAGGCCACATGTCCCCCATCACTGCCATATCCCTCATGAGTGACAGGGGCACCCACATCCAGTTCTGTCCCCTCCCATGACCATGGCCCCTGCCGAGCTGCCCTGTAAATGGCCCCCCCTTACAAGCAGCCAGTGAGAAAGGGCATGGAATAGTTACAAGGACACTTAAATGCAGTTTATTTCTTTATTTCATCCAAAGAAGTTACGGAATATTGTAGGTGCTGTACTTAGGAGGAGTGGAATGTCTGTGTTCACCAGGCTGGAACAGCTTTATTCTGGAGCAAAAGCTGAGTGCTGGATGCTGAAGTAATTTCATAGAAGCACAGAACGTGCTGAGTTGGAAGGGACCCATCAGGATCATCGAGTCCAACTCCTGATCTGCGCAGAACACCTCAACAATTCCACCGTGGACCTGAGAGCATTGTCCAAATGCTTCTTGTCCTAAGACAGGCTGGGACCACTTCTCTGGGGACTCTGTTCCAGTGCTCAACCACCATCTAGGCAAAAAAACTTTTCCTGATATCCAACCAACGCTCTCCTGACTCAGCTCCAGCCATTTCCTCAAGTACTGTCCCTGCTCATGAGAGTGAAGAGATTGGTACTGGCCCCTGCACTGCCCCTCGGGAAGATGTTGAATAGGTCAATGAAGTCTGACCTGAATCTCCTCTTCTCCAGCTGAACAAACCAAGTGTCCTCAGCTGTTCCTCACAGAGCCACCCTTCCCCATCCTTGTGACCTCCTTTGGACACTCTTCAATAGCTTTATGTCTTTTTTATATTGTGATGTCACTCAAGGTGAGGCCACCCCCAGTGCAGAGCAGAGCAGAGCAGAGCAGAGCAGAGCAGAGCAGAGCAGAGCAGAGCAGAGCATGACAATCCCCTCTCCCACCTGGCTGCTGATGCTGGGCCTGCTGCCCCCGAGACACAATGGCACTTTGGACTGCCAGGGGACTGCTGACTCATGTTCAACTTGCTCTTGGCCAGGACTCCCAAGTCCCTCCATGCAGCTGCTCTCCAGCCTCTCCTTCCCCAGTCCATACACCAAGCCAGGGGTGCCCCATCCCAGGGGCAGATTCTGACACTTCCCTTGTTAAACTCCTCACAGTTGGTGATTGCCCATCTCTATTTATGAGGTCTCTCTGCAGAGCCTCTCTCCCCTCCAGGCAAGTGAGAGTTCCCCCCAGTTTCGTGTCATCAGTAAATTTACTGATTAACCCTTCAGGTCCTGTGTTCAGGTCATTAATGAAGATGTTGAGCAGCCAGGACTGACAGTGGAGCCCTGCAGAACCCACTGGTGACCACTGGGGTGGTGTCATCCCAGTCACTGCCATCCTTGGTGCCTGACTCGTGAGCCAATTGCTCACCCATCCCATAATGTGTTTATCCAGCTGTGTGCTGGATACTTTGTCCAGAAGCATTCTGGGAAACACAGTATAAAAAGCTTTTCTGAAATCCAGAAAGATTCCATCTACTGGCTTTCCTGGATCAACCAAGTGGGTTACCCTGTCATAGAAAGAAATCAGATTTTACAAGCAGAATCTTCCCCTCATGAAGCTGTGCTGACTCTGACTGATGCCTGTATTGTCCTCCAGGTGTTTTTTAATATTTCCCAGAATAAACTTTTCTCTGATTTTATGGGGTATCAGAGTGAGACTGACAGGCCTGTAGTATCTGGGGTCCTCCTTCTTGCTCTTCTTGAAAATTGAGACAACATTCCCCAGCTTCCAGCCAGCTGGGACCCCTTAAATCACAGGTCTGAACTCTGTGTTTGCTCTGATTTCTCCAGGGGAAGCACCCTGCTCAGAGCTGCATGTTTGAGTTTCTATTCTTCTCAGGGAAACCCACTTTGAGGGCAGTAATGGTTAAAAGAACAATTAAAACTACTCTCTGATTACAGGCACAAAGTCATTGCAGATAAAACAATCTCTTCAAAAGTTTTTTAAGGTGGGACTCACAGGGCACAAGTGAACTGCCATGAAAGTCAGGTTTGAAAAAGAGTCTTAATCATGTGGATTTGTCATGGTTTACAGAAAGGAAACCATAGAAGCCTTGCTTAAATGAGAGCTTATCTATGGCATGGTTTGAAGTACTCTCCTTTTCCTTTGAAGGAAATTTCTTTGTGGGCATGGTAAGTGATACATTTAATGAAATTACTTAATTGCATAGGTTAGCAATAAAAGTTGGCATGACAATTGATTGCATTTCCTTTCAATAATGCAGAAAGTCAGTAAATGTCAATTTGTTGCTACTCCCACCCAATTTCCCTGTCATTCACAGGATAAGCATTCAATAGGAATATAATGAGGTGATGTTTGATTAAGCAGTTGGAAGTGCAGTGATCTGTAATCCCAGTGCAGCTGGGTTGGCCCATCCATGTCAGATGAGGTTCTGCAGGGATCAGAGTTCCCTGGGACCAGCTGTGCTCCTTCAACACTCATTTCACTTTACAGTGCGTGGTGCAGCTCCTGTCCACACACCAAGACATTTTCTAACATCAGAGCCAGCTTGTCAGGGCTCCCTAACCTGCCTGTGTTAGTACAAATTCCCTGCTTTAGAAGAACTTGAGGAATGTGTTATTCCAGAAGGAATTGTCTAAAGTGGACATAGTGTACTTGTTCTTTGCAAAGCAAAGGAGCCTGTCACATTCTGCTGTCTAAATTTAATTGTCTGGTTTCATTTCATGGATTTTGCTGGCTTAGAAACAGTTTAGTGATGTTTTGTGAGCATTTTCTTTCTTGTGCATTTCAGTTCTATGTTTGAGGCACTATCTCGTGTTTTTCTGTAGAAAGCAGGCGTTCTTTATTTGGCTGGATGTGTGGGGCTTAATTCTACCAAACTCGCACACTGGTTATAGAAAATGCTTCTGTTTCTATACTCTATTTTATATACACATTCATTGATTTTCCTGGAATAAACATACATATGATAACCATTTCCCCCAAAATCATTAACATATTTTCTCTTCGCTTGCTTTCTTCTGTCCTGGGGGTCTCTTTGGTGGTTGGCAACCCCAAAGTCATACCTTTACTGGTACAAGTTGGCACAGCTGGGCTGGTTGCTTTCCAGTTTTTCTTCCTAGAGAATAAGCATCATGCAGTTCCATAGTCCAATGGGTTTTTAAAAATCAGCATTGTATTAATCTCATGCCTTTCTGGGACTACCTAAAAACAGAGGCCAGACACAATTAAGAGAATAAAAAGCAGTTATATTTATTGAAGGGCCTTCAGGTACATTTCGGGCAGACGAAGCCACCCCAGGGACTACACCCAAAAATGGACGGTGCGTCACAGGTTTTCATACTTTTATAAATTTGGGCCATTTGCATATTGGGGGTATATCTTTCAATTCCAGCTTCAGCTAATGAAGTCGTTTACCCTAAGTTTACTTCTCCCACAACTCACTTTTGTTTACATTTCTCGGGGCCTGCGATAATGAGGTGTTCTTGATTTGCAGGCCTAGAGAGGAATTGTTTTGTCTGACCAAAACGGGAAAGCAGTAGTCAACACTCTACATGGAGTTTAGAGTTATACACTAAAGAATTGCTGGTCCACAAATATATGAAAAGTATAAAAGCTGAAATCCTAAGGCATCAAACCCACCATGATGCCTTGGGAAGGCTGACCTGGAACAGAGATTGGACAGAGCTAGAGAATAAAGTAGGTATTTTATTAAAAGGCCTTAAAGGATACACCCTGAGCAGCACAAGAGCCTGACCAGGGCTACACCCAAGGTGGACTTAAAATGGTCACAAAATGGACGACTGGTCACAAGGTCTTACACTTTTATAAATTTTGGTCTATTTGCATATTGGAGTTTAATTGTCCAATTACAGCTTCAGATTATGAAGTACCATCCTTCTTGTTTTCTCTCTTCAGCCCACCGTTGTTTATGCTTTTGGGCCTGAAAACTTTTAACAGTTGTCCTTAGTCTTCAGCAGGAAAAGGATTTGTTTTGTCTACCTACGCTGTGAAGAGAGCTTACCAGCACTTAATATGAAGCTCAGAACTACACCCCTAAGCAGTACAGAATCTGAAAAACATGAAAGCTAAAACTTAAGGCATCCACCAGGTGCTAATGATTCTTCATCTGGCAACCACACCATGACCTTCTGGGTGTTACTGGGACACCGGTGTGAAGTCCAAGGGTTCTGATAAGAACCTTCTCTTCAGCCTGAACTCACCGCTGCTCCGGCCCCAGAATGACCCCGGCTGCGATGTTTAACAGAGCAGGAGGTGCTGCCTGGGGGAGGCTGACTGTCCCCTTGTCCCTGACAAAAATCCTGGGCATGGATACTTGAACCTTGCAGCAGGTGCTGGGACTTTGCCCTCTCTGACAGGGTGGGAAAAAGAGATTTCATTGTCAATCCTGGGACAACAGAGGCCTGTGGGTTAGCAGCCGAGTCTGTGGCCATCGTGACCCACCACAAGCCACCACAGCACTGGGCTGTCCAGAATGAGAGCCTGGCACAGTCTCACTGCCAGCTGAGCTGTGGTCACCTGCCATGAGTATAGGGGCTCTGGGTGCTGTCCTAAAGTTCTGTTGACAACAGTGAGGGAATGACTGGGGACACATCTGGGAGCTTGTGTTGAGTTCCTCCTGCAGGGATCTTTTGTCTCCTGAAATCGGTGGGTTTTGTCCTTTTTGAAGGCTGTCATGGAGGCACAGGAAAGAACGGTCCATCTGAATTGCTAAAGTTTTAAGCATCCATCAGGCTGCTGCTTCTGCTCCTGAGGAAATGTAGCTCCTCAGGGATCTCAGGCTGCAGTCCCAGGGCTGCTCTTGGAACAGTGGAAGTCACTACTTCAGTACCATTGGCACAGCCTTGGCTGGGCACTTTGTCCCTTCCTTGGGATATTTCTGGGGATTTAGGTGATTCTGGTGACCTGCTTCAGGGCTAAGCCAGCTGAAAATTAAAGCTGAAAACTTCCTGTTAGTTTTGAGCCTCATGAAATGGATTGCAGGCACTTCAGTCCATCAGGGTGGGACTGGTAGTGCTGAATGAGAACCGCCTAAACTGGGGTGGGACTGGGAGCTTCAGGCAGAGAGTAATTGGTCTGGGGTTAGTGAAGCGGGGTGAATGTGGCCTCTTGGTGTGCTGTGGAGATGAAGCTTTTTTCATCTCAGATGATAAATGCAATTCAGTGAATAAAAAAGTGTCTAAACATCCAGATATCAACAGCTTTTTAAACAAAGTATGGAACACACAGGCTGGAATATACTTGCTGTCTCCAGCACTCCAAACTTTTGCCATGTCAAGCTTTCTCATTTAAAGCTGCAGCCATTGGAAACAGCAAGATTTTCTGACACTGGTGATACTGAATAGTGTAGGACACTGGAGAAATGGTTAAATGGGCCAAAACGACTAAAGTGTGTGTTTGGGATGGGCAGAGCAAGTTCTTTGAAGGTGAGAGGATCTCTGCTACACACCTGAGCCTCTGCACCACCCCAAAGTGGCAGCAGAACCCCTGGCACAGACACCAAAATCCTCCCTATGGGCATGGACCAGAGCAGGTAAAAGGTGGCATCTTTTTCCTATTTTAATGAAATGGAGGTAATTTGTAGCACATCTGGGTGAATTCCTAAGTCACACAGGGATGGGAGAAAGGTGGGTTATTAATTGCCCTGAAGAAACCTTTCCTGGAAACAAAGGAAAACTAGGAAAAGCCCAGTCAATAAACACTGGTCAAGAAAATTCAGGGAGAGCCATGTGGGGGCTTGAACTCAGGGGGATCCCAACAGGGTTGAGGAGCCACTGCAAACACCTCTTCAAACACCTTCAGGCCTGGGTAGTCTTGGTATCTGTAGCCCCCACCTCCCCCGAGGGGGTATGAGGGTCTTGGGGTGTCCTCATGCCCCATCTCTGTACTCCAGGTGATTTCAGGGTGTTCTCCAGGTTGGGAACGGCCAAAACAGCCACAGGATTTGTGGCTTGGGCTCTGTAGGAAGTTTTGTGTCTCCACTTTGGTGCCATGTCCAGGATTTCAGGTCCTTCGCACGCATGATTTCCTAGAGTCGGTGGCGGGAAAAGCTGGGTTTAGGTGGGAAAAGCCAGGTTTAGGTGGGAAAAGCTGGGTTTAGGTGTTGCCTTGGGATAGTGGGTGAAACATTAGGAATTTCAGGGCTGACAGGAGTTCTGCAGCTTCCATAGAAAAATTCCCCTTTGCTCTGGCCTTGATGAATCCAAAAGAGCTAGAGTCAGTTTGGGGTGAGCCAGAGACATAAGAGAGATTGAAAAGATGTGAAGGGAGACAGGGGGTGACCCTGGGAGCATTGGGAGTGAACTGGGAGCACTGAGGAGAGTCTGGGAGTGACACAGGGATGGCACTGGAAGCACTGGGGTGAGACAAGGGGTGAGACTGGGATGGCGCTGCAGGGAGCAACACTGAGTCTACCAAGACTGAACTGAGAGTCAGCTGGGAGCATTGGTTGGAACTCACTGGTTCCCCTCCCTGTGGAAGGGAACCAGGGAGTCCTACTGGAAGCTGAGAAGGGAACTGGGAGCACTGGGGTGAGGCACTGGGAGCACTGGGAGCACTGGGAGCAGTGGACACCCCACCATGTGTCCCAGTTGCATGAGTCCAGCTCCCCCCTGTGTAGCGTAAAGGCTGCAAAAAGCTTGTGGCTGCTACTTTCTTGCCTGCCAAATTCATGTTAGCAGTCTTAAGCAAGAAGCATAAGGACAGCTCTTCTTGCTGGTACAGATTTTTCTTCCAGCCCTCTGTGGAAACAACTGCTTTTGTCTAGGCTCTGAGATCCAGACAACACAATAGTAGTTGCAGCAGAGAAGGGAAGGACCCAGTGCACCGGTGAGTTTGATGTGACTTACACGTGGCAAGCGGATGGTGCTGCCCTGCACTTGTTTTTACTTCTAGAGCTTTTTTTCATGAGACCAGTTGTTGAAAATTGGCAACAGAGCTGCAAGAGTGGAAAATGTGACAGCATGTCTATCTGAGAAAGTACAGAGACATAGTGTTGTGTGCCATTTCAGGTCTACTTGGAGAAGGGGTATGTAAAGAACACCTTCTCTTTTGATGTATGCTTCTGGGTGATCTACGGACTTGATTATCATGCACTCTGCAACACTGAGAGTATAAAAAAGAGCTAAATTCCATGTTTTGTGATAAAATAATGGCTTCGCATTACTTTTCAAGCAGCAAGAACATTTTCAGCTTACTCTGATTGAGAATGAGCTTTTGCTGGACATCTGCAATTCAGTACACTGTGCACACAAGCCTGGTGCTCTGCCACTTCATTCTTTACCTTATGTGGTCCAGACAGAACTGAAGCCCAGCCATGGCATTCAAGCTTTGCTGCTTTTCCCTCTGTGTGCTGTACACACCCACACTGTGCTGTACACACCCACAGTGTGCTGCATGCTGTTTCTCCTCATCTTAAGGTACACTCATATCCTTCTTGTTTTGCTGTGTCCAAACTGTCCATGAAGCTCTCACTCAGCAAAATGTGCCAGGAGAGAAGCACTTGTGGGATTAGTCATTTTATGTCCAAGACATTTGATGCAGCACTGCAATCTGGGAGACGAGAAGAGGACATGAGGAACATGGTTTTGTCCTAGCACATTTTTCTGTGTGAGATGCCTCTCCAGAGCTTTAGTTCTTGTGAGGCTGTAATGTGCACGGTGGTACTTCAAGCTGAGAAGGCCTGTGCAGAGTGCACAGCAATGTGGCAGCACTTTGCAGGTTGTAAAAGAAAGAGGACTGCACCTTGATTGTGGTGCAAATACAAGTGTCAGGGGCAAGCCCTGGGGCTTCTTGTCCTGGCACAGTTCTCTGTGCAAGAAGTAGGCGAGAAGCTTTCTCTTTAGATTCAGATGTCAAGGGAGTCTGAATGTGGTGGTACATAGCACTTAGAAGGAAAGTGCATGGCCCGGACAGGCAGAAGCAATGCTTGGGAGTGCTTCACTGTTGGCAGAGTTCTCTGCGTGAAGTAGATGATGATTCACCTCCAGGAGAATGAAAGCATGACAGGTTAAAAAGGTGAAGAATGAAGTCACAGAGTACCGGGCTGGTGTGCACAGCACACAGGCTGTTAGAAGAATTTGTGGCTGCCAAATTCATTGACAGTCGTCAAGTGGGAAGTTAAACAAAAGCAACTTGTGCTACTACCTCTTCCTCTTCCAGCCCTATCGGAAAACTACTGCCCTTAGGTTTAGGCCCTGAGATCTAGAGAAAACGATGGTAGATGCAGCAGAGAACAGATACACAGAGTGCACTGGTGAGTTTGATGTGGCTTATGTGAGGCAAGGGGAAGGTGCAGCCCAGCAATGGCTTTGTCTTCTACAGTCTATTTGACGAGGGCAGATGCTCAAATTTGGCAACAGAACAGCAGGAGTGAAAAATGTGGCAGTCCATATATGTTAACAGGAGGTACATAGTCCCAAGTGTGTTGTGCACAATTTAAATCCTGCTAGGAGAAATGGCTACTTTAGTCTGCCCTGACACTTCCTTCCTTCTCTGTGAGTTCTGGCTGACTGAAGTCAGCAACACTGAAGGTGTGCAAAAGCGATTGTGCTGTGTATATGAGGTTATCCAGAGAAGAGGGAAGTGCAGCAAATGCTTTCTGTTCTGGAACGTTTCCCAGTCTAAACTGCAACAGTAAACATTTCGCTGACGATGGACTGCCACTTTAAGAGAATGTGCTGATGCTATATATTATATAGTTGAGAAGGAAAATGTGAATCACTAGTATGTTTCACCTAATTTACAGACTGCAAAGGGAAGATGAAGACCAGCAATGGCTTTTTGTTGTAGCACTTTTTCTTTGTCAGCAGGTGCTGGATGTTTTGGAGGGGTTTGAGATCTGCGTGAGTGGGAGAATAGGATGGTACATGGGACTTGAGAGAAAGTGCATATCTCCAGGGAGTAGAATTTACTTCAGTGGGTGTGTGTTACATGTTGAGTGGCTGATTGCACAGAAAAAGTCACAAAAGAAAGAGGCTGTGCTGCAATTGACTTTTCTTTTTCAGCCTATAAATTGCAGTGCTCACAAAAGTGCCTGTTGAGAAAGCTCTCGCTGCCTACAACTTCATCTGGACCCATAAACTACCATCATACACCCTGCTATGGGCACCTTCTTTCTAGGTAACATCCTAAGCCTTCAGTCTCACAGAGTCAGAATCCAAATGAAACGGCACCAGTGACTCCTCACACACTAAAGCTATCAGGACAAAAAGCCCAACAGCTTGGTGTCTGCATTCCCACTGACAGTTCAACAGCTCTAACCCAGAGAACTGCCTTTTGGGGAAAGCCTTTAAACTCACCAAGACCACCCAAAGTGTGCATCCAAACTTGTCTTCTTTGCCAAAGAGAGGAACTAGAAGCCCATCTCAAAATAAATGGCAACCCCTCCTCCAAAATACAAAACGTCCAGGGACTGTTCCCATACAAAGGTGCCAGAACACTGTTCCTGGGCATTTACTGTCCAGGGCACTAGATCTGCTGCACACCAAGACTTAGCATAGCTGCTTACCTTCTCCAAAATATGTGTGCTTCCAAAATTTCAAGAAGGCCACCTCTGAGAAGTGGAAAGCACCTGCCAAATTGAATCTTTCAGGAGACCACCTTCCAAAGATGGATACCGATTCCATAATTGTACATATTGAGGCAGTGCTTCCAAACCAAATATTATGCCACAACAGAAAGTTGCTGCTGCCCTTGACCTCCACAAAGGCAGCTTCTTATCTGCACCTCCAGCACTGAGACTACATGCTTTCCTTTCTTTTGATAGGCATTGTCATTCTTAGGATCTTACCAAGTGAAAGTATTGAATACGTCCAACAATTGCTCCTACACAGAAGGGGCCAGGACACAACTGTCTAGCTGGACTTTACCTCCCCACAGTACCTTAACATCTGCTCCAACAACATTGGCACAATGTCTTTTGTTTCCTGAGGAAAGGCACTCCAAGTCACTTGGCCTTGCCTTGCCTTCAGTACCTTGCCTAGTTTTTCCTAGCCTACCCTTGCTTTGCTTGCCTTTTCCTATGTCTGCCTTGCCTGGCCCTACCTAAAACTTCTTGTTTTGCATTGCCTTGCCTACCATTCTTTGCCTTGCCCTCCATGCAGGCAAGGAAATGCAAACCAAGGCACCTGAAGGGAAAGGTATGTAAGGTCAGAGTAGTGAGGGGAAAGCAAATGGAGTGTTAGGTGAAGGAATGCCTAGAAGTTCTAGGCAAGGCTGGGCATAGGAAGGTAAGCCCAGTGATGGGTAGGCCAGGCAGAAACAGGAAGAGCTAGGCAAGGAAGGGCCTTGGAGGAAAGCAGTAGGCAGGTCAAGGTTGGGGTATGGGCATGACAGGGAATGCAAGGCTAAGGGAGGGTTGGCAGGGCAAGGCACAGAAACTGTTGGGTTGCCAAGGCAAGGCAAGTGACAGGTACATTCAAGGACTGCTGGTACACAGAAGTGGCTAGGTGTTGCTAGACGGACATGAAATGAAGGACATGCATGCAGTCAGTGATCAGGGCAAAAAGAGAGCTTATTTTTTGACCTTGATTTATATAGATTTTGGACAATGACCACGGATTGGACAAAAGAGTTTGACATTTCTCCAACTACACTGGTCAAACTAGAAGTCTATCAATTGTCCCTCCTCCAGAGATGAATGTAAACAGGAAGAACAGTTTACAAAACATGACCTTTATTTGCATAAAATCTGGGAGAAACTCCACTACAAAAATGCAAAGGCTGAAAAAATCAGGGCGACAGCTAGGACAGACTGCTCTATCCAGCCTTGATCTCACATGGGCCATCTCTAATCTGCACCTAAAACACTTGGGCTACCTGCTTTCCTTCATATGCAAAAGAACTGTCATTCTGGTCCTAGAACCCAAGGGTGAAAAGTGAATTTTGTGTCCAAAATTCAAGACATGCAAGGATAGGTGCTAGAACAAAGCTGTCAGGACAGATGGGTGTGCTTGCACATGACCTCCTCTGGGCTTTCTGTCATGCTCCTGAAACACTGGAGGTATGTAAAGGCCTTGAGAATCATAGGGGAATCACGCAGGGCAAGGCAAGTTGAAGAAATTCCACAAAAAGAGGTGTTGAAAACAGGTGGGGGAGGGGTGAGCAAGGTAATACAAGGCAAGGGAGTGGTTGAAGGGCAAGGCAAGAGAAGCAGTGGCTTTGCAAGACAAGACAAAAGAGAGGCAGGCAAAGGAATGAGGGTCCTAGAAGGAGAAGGAGAATAAAGGTTGGACCTGGACAAATGGGAAGAGAGTGGAGGATGGGTGAGCAAGTCAGTGCAAGGCACTGGATTGGTAGGAAGGGCAAGGGAAGGACATGGAGGGGTCAGGAAGTAAGAAGAAACTAATGGTCAGCAATGACAAGTTAATGCAAGGTTGGGTAGGAAATGCAAGGCAATCTAATAGAGGGGTAGGCAATACAATGGGTATCTTAAGTGCAAAAGTCCCTGCACGGCAAGGCCAACAGAAAACCGGTAGAGAAATCAAGGCGGGGGATGGGTGAGTGCAGCTGAGAAAGAAGGAAGGTGCACGGCGCCAGTATGTGTGTATGTGTGTCTGTGTGTCTGTGTGTGTGTGTGTGTGTGTGTGAAGTTTGCCGGATGTAAAGCAAAGAAAGCTGTCCCTTAATTGTGGAGCGAACAGACTTTTTTGAACATAAGCAGCAAGGTCCAAGCAACTTTTCCCTTCTGGCACATCTGTGTGTCTGAGATATAGCCAGAAACTTCTCCGTTTAGATTCAGACTGCAAGCAGGACACAGAATGTGATGGTGTGAATAGCTGAGCAGGAAAGTGCATAACACTGGCATGTTTCAACAGAAGCAGTTTGTCTGTGTAAGACCAAGATGGATGTATGGGACTCCAGCAATATGAGACTACACTCAGCTGAGAAGCAAAGTGCATGGCTTCACTGTGTGCTCTGAAAATGAAAAGATGCAAGGAAAAGGCAAGGGGGCAGGTCAGTGAAAGCGTTCTGCCCTGGCACATCGAGCTGCTTGAAGCAGAACCACTGTTTGGTTTCACTAAGGACTCTGTGACACTGAGAGAACATGCTCTTCCATGTAGCTGAGAGGGAAAGTGAGAATCACCTGTATGTCTGTCAGAGTTTGTAGGCTGCAAGGGAAAGGTGAAGGCCAAGCCTAGCTTTTAGCTGTGGGATTTGTTACAAGGAAGCAGCTGCTGGATGTTTTAAGCTTTTCAGAATCTGTGAGAATGAAAGACTACATCGGTACCTAGAGCTTGAGGGGAGGCACAATTTCCAACATGTGTGACACAGTCCACTAGGTGTGAACTAGACTCTGAGCAAGGAAGATCATTCTTAACTGACACACTGGTCCTAGAATAGACCGGTGCTATACAATTAACTCCTCAGCTCTAGGTACTGTGGCCGTCAGGCACTCCTGCAGTCTGAATCTAAACTGGAATGCTCCCAGCCACTGCTCTGTAGTGAACAAGTAAAAAGGGAAGAATCTTTCCCCACTGCCTGTTCAAAGATGAAGATATGAAAATTAAAGTTTTAAGTTGCCTCTAAAGAAACTTTTAAAAGTGCTTTACTTTACAAAAAGAGGCACCCTGTTGAAAGTTATTACTAGAGCTTGTAGTTGATACACTAAGCTTGCTAATATCAGACTGTGGATGCAGCAGGCAGGAGAGCAGTAAACAGTTAATACGTCAAGCAAGGTAGCAGCAGACTTTTGATATATGATGCTGGCTAAGGCTTCTTCTGGAATTTGTTGAACATCCCAGGTCCAGCTGATGCCTAAATATTTAACTTCTCAAGGTGCACCCTGAATTTTCTTAGAATTGACTGCCCATCCACAGTGCCACAGTAATTCAATAATGGCATCCAGTTCTTGTTGTACCTGTTCATATACAGTACCTGTATGAGAACATCATCAATGTGTTGTACAGTCTGTACTTCAGCTGGTGCAGTATGTTGTGCTAAAGTACAGTGTATTGCTTGGTGATAAAAAATAGAAGTATTTTTATAGCCCTGGGGGAAGACATGTAAAGGTGTATCTGTTTCCTCCCCAAGTAAATGCAAACTGATCTTGAGCGATACAGGGAACAGAAATCATGAAAAACACGTTAGCTACGTCAAGTACAGCATACCATGTTCCTGGATGTGCCTGAATTCAGTGTACTGGTGTAGCATTCAGGAACAGCAGCAGTTATGGGGGGTGTTTTTTTGTTCACTGCCCTGTAATCTACAGACATTCGCCAGCTGCCCTCTGGCTTTTTTACAGGTCAGACCAGACTATTAAAAGGAGAATGTGTGCAACAAAAAACACCTGCTTGTAGGAAATCACTAACAGCTGCTTGAATTTCTGCATCTCCTCGTGGAAATTTATACTTACAGTTTCTGTGGCTCTGGGAATTTCTGCTTCTTGTTGTAGTGATAATCCTGGCATGTAGGCACTGTGTGGTGCCAAAAGCCCTATACATACCATTAATTTCTAATGTAGCACCCCACAAAATATCCATTCCTAAAATGTATTGACCAATTGAAGCAACCATGACAGAATATATAGGAGGGTCCCAATCTCCAATTTGCAATTCCAATTTAGTAACCCTCCCCACTACACTTTGCTCACCTTATCCCCATATGGGAACAGAAGTTCCCTGTATTCTTTCTGGGTTGCCTTGAATGATAGCGACCTCTGCCCCCATATCAACTAAAACACGGAGTCCTTGTTTATTTGTATTTGACCACCATATAATACATTGGATAAAGGGACAAGGGTCCTGTCACAACACACAGCAGTCCAGAATGAGGGTTTGGTCTATTCCCTATTCCTTTGTCACTTGTCCCTCTGCCTCAGCTACAGCTTCCTTCATGTCTGTCCATGGATAAACCAGTGCAGACAGATCAAATCATGATCTTCTGTCTTCTCCAACCGCAGGTACTCCACCTTCTGTACTTTCTTGCTCTGGGAATTCTATGCCATACAACATAAGGCATGTAGTGGTTGTCCATCTGTATCTTTTTTGTCTACACTTGGTTGAGGAGTAAACAAAAGAAGGGGAGCCATTCATTCAGCTCTCCCTATTACTATTCCCCTGTTGATTATCCTGCTTTTCTGCTTTCCCCTGATTCTGGGCTGATTTTTCTGATTCTAGTCCTGGTAAATCCCCTAACTGACTTCATTTTTCAATCACCTGTTCAATCAGGTTCCCTTGCCCTGATAAGATTAAGGGGATAAGGTAAGCTTTCCATCCCTTTAGGCAGCTCTCTAGGAGAGTGTTCCATATCCTGGAGTTAAAGGCTAGGCCATATAAAACTCAGGAAGCCCCATCATGACACTAATTTTCATTCCTTCTGCTTTAAGCAGATTGCAAACTTGTCTTAAAGTTGTCCATTCTGTGGCCACAGAAGGCCAAGCAGCATCAGTGGTATACTGACCTGAAAAGCCTTCTCCAACAACTGCAATGTAGCAATGTATCTGTATAACAGGCCATTCTGATGCACCAGCCAAACTGCTTGTGAGTAATCTTACCAAACCACCTGCAGTTTTGTTGTTAGAGCTCTCAGGAATTCGTCAAGGTTACTGGAAAAACAATGGGATCAAAGATGGGAGCAGAGAGCCTGAGAAACTGTCTGCAAAAAATGTAAACCCTAGATAGGGGAAGCACAACACGAGGATGGATGCTTGACCAGTTGGATGTCCTGAAGGATGTGTGCCTGTCTCATGAAGAAGCAGCTTAGCCAACCCAGAGATGCGTGCCCATGTGGACAGTAGACCTAGAACCTATGTCTGGCATGTAACATAAATAATAAACGGCTTCTGTTGGAATCATATTGATTTGTTTATTCAGTGGCCCATTTCCCCCCTGCACTGCAACCTTAGTAACATTATTTGCCCAAATACCACATAACACTGACTGCACATACATATCAGAGGTAAGTCCCATAAACTTTTTAGCATCTGCATCATCTAGTAACACAAGTGTCAGCACCTTTCTCCTAGCAGCATTTCAATTGCACACAACAAACTGCGGCTATGTCCCCCTCCTTCTCACGCATATGGACCATCATATTTTTCATTCTTGCAGCTCTGTTGCAAACATCCAGCAGCTGCTCCCATCATATAAGCTCCAGAAGAAAAATCCATTGCTGGGCTGCAGCTTCCCCTTGCTGCAAGTAAGCCACATCAAACTCCCCAGTGCACTCTGTCCTTCCCTTCTCTGCTGCATCTACCGTTGTATTCTCTGCATCTCTGCATCAAAAGCCAAGCACAATTGTTTCCACAGGGGGCTGGAAGAGGAAGAGGTAGCAGCACAAGTAGTCTTTGAACTTCCCCCTTACGACTGCTTATGTGAATTTGGCAGGCAAGCAAGTGGCAGCCATGCTCCTCTGGCAGCCAATATGCTGCGCACACCAGCCCAGTGCCCCGTAGCTTTGCTCTTCACCATTTGTAACCTGTCGCACTTCCATTCTCCTGGAGGCGAATCATTGTCTACTCCTCGCACAGAACACTGCCAGCAGTGAAGCACTCCAAAGCATTGCTTCTGCCAAGACACACCTTGGGCTGAGCATTTTCCTTTTAAGTGCTACATGCCACCACATTTGGCCTCTTGTAGTCTGAATCTAAATTGAAAGCTCAGCTCCATCTTGCAGAGAGCTGTGTTTTGCTATAATAGGCAAAATTAATGAAAATGTTTAAGTCATAAATTATAATATTTCAGTCTCTGACAGGGGGTCTGTGGGAATGGGATGGGATCTCTGTGGCTGTGATGAGGATCCATGGGGTAGGAATGAAATCTGTGGGGCTGGGCTGGAAATTCGTGTGGCTTGAACAAGGATAGAAAACATAAAGTGGGATCAGCACCTACACTGCGTGCCCTCAGAATGCTGCCAGGCATATCCGTGCTGCCTTCCTAACCCAACTCATGGTGTTACCGGGATGGCAAATCCAATGACAACGATGATGCTGGCAGTGATGACAGACACAATGACCAACACCATCTTGAAATTCCAGCCAGATTCTGGCTCTGGGAAGCACGGGATGGTGAGGAGGGGGAGGAGAAACACTGTTCTAGTGCTCCACAGTTCCGAATTCCTCTCCCAAATTTCCACATGCCACATTCCCAGCCTCACCCCAGGAAATGCAGGGAGTGGGGAACCAGAGGAACACGGGGACTTAGGAGATCTGGGAGTCCCGGAGGCAAAAGGGGAGGCTGGAGATGGGGAGAGGTTGAATGGTTGGGAAAGAGGGTGCAGGGGGGAATTGGTGCAGGATAAGGGGATGCATAGTGTACATGTTGCTGGGGAAGATGGTTTCAAGGGGTGCAAGGTTTTGCAGAGGGGATTCCAGGGGCTTCCTTGCCCAGGAAAGGGTGTCCATTGCTCCCCAGTTTCAAGGAAAAGGGAGTCACAGAGGGGAGACCTGGGAATGGATGACCTGCTGGCCCTCAGTGTGAAAGAACAGGGAGTCTGGAGGCTGGGAAAGGAGAGAATGAGGATCCAGGTCCCAGAATCAAGGAAAAGGTGAAGGCTGGGGACTGCTGACAATGGAATGGCCAGGAAAGGGAGTGCAGGGTTATTAGTGGAGGACAAGGGGTGTAGGGTAAGGGGTCCCAGTGCCATATGGAGAAGTTGGTGCAGGGGGTGTCAGTACCAGGGTTGGGGTGCAGGGGGGTGGGTACCAGTGCACAGGAATGAGGATTCAGAGCAGTCCTAAGGTCAAAGAAATAGGGTGTACAGGGATTGAGAGAGGTAGGACGGGAGGTTCAAAGGGTCCCCAAAGGTTCAAAGGTCCCCAAAGGTTCAAAGTGTTGAGCACAGGTGAGTCATGGGTTAGCGAGAGCCAGGACAGCTGGGGAGGGGGGCTAAAGGGGTACCCAGTGTTAAGGAAAAGGGAAAGGCAGCAATGGGGATGCAGGGTGTCCCAGGACAAATGAAAAGGAGGATCTGGAGGCTGGAGAGGCGGGGTGGCTGGGAAAGGGGGTTCAGAGTCATTCTGTGCCAGGAATGGTGGATCAGGCAGTCCTGGTGCTCTTGAATTGTGGTTCAGGGTTGTTGGTGCTGGGAACTGCAGTTCAGGGGGATCCCAGGGTAAGGAAAGGCAGGGATAAGGGTGGGGAGAGGTGAGACCTCCAGGACGGAGGGTTCAGGGCATCGTCGGTGTTGAGAAAGGGAGAATTTGGGGACTGGAAGAAGCAGGAATGGGTTTGGGGACTGGGAAAGGCAGGAATGGGCAGCAGGTGCCATGTTCAAGGGAAAGGGAGAGTCTGGGGGCTGGGAAAGGCAGTACGGCCAGGAAAGAGGATGGAGGGCTGTGCCAGGGCCAGGGAATGGGGTGCAGGGGAGTCTCGCTGCACAGCAATGTGGGGTTCAGGTTTCAGACAATGGCAGTTCTGAGGTTCCAGTTCCCAGGAATGGCAGTTCAGTGGTGTCCTAGTGCTGGGGGTCCCACTCACCCCTCGCCGAACAGTGGTAGAGCCATCAGTGGCACTGCTCTGCTGCGGCCCTGGCCCCAGAGGCGCCTCCAGGCCCATGACTGGTGACGCTGTTTCCTGCCAGCCAATGGCAGATGGGGATGCTTGTGACAGAGGAGACCTTGGGCAGGGGCATGTGAAGCTCCTGGCCAGTGGTGAATGCTCCTTTGGCTCAGGCCACTGCTTGGGTAATGTACCCACAGCCACCGCCCAGGGCCATCCCTTAGGTAATGTCCCCATGGCCACCTCCAGGGCTATTGCTTGAGTAATGTCCTCACAGCCACCCCCAGGGCCATCGCTTGGGTAATGTCCCCATGGCCACCCCCAAGATCATCGCTTGGGTAATGTCCCCACAGCCACCCCCAGGGCCATCGCTTGAGTAATGTCCTCACAGCCACCCCCAGGGCCATCGCTTGAGTAATGTCCTCNCCTCCCAGCGGCGCCCAGGGCCATCGCTTGAGTAATGTCCCCACGGCCACCCCCAGGGCCATCGCTTGGGTAATGTCCCCACAGCCACCCCCAGGGCCATCGCTTGGGTAATGTCCCCATGGCCACCCCCAGGATCATCGCTTGAGTAATGTCCCCACGGCCACCCCCAGGATCATTGCTTGGGTAATGTCCCCGTGGCCACCCCCAGGGCCATCGCTTGAGTAATGTCCCCATGGCCACCCCCAGGACCATCGCTTGGGTAATGTTCCCACAGCCACCCCCAGGGCCATCGCTTGGGTAATGTCCCCATGGCCCACCCCCAGGATCGTCGCTTGAGTAATGTCCCCACGGCCACCCCCAGGATCATCGCTTGGGTAATGTCCCCATGGCCACCCCCAGGACCATTGCTTGGGTAATGTCCCCATGGCCACATCAGCTGAGATCAGACGTACTGGATGCTGGCCAGTAGCGGTGATCTGATAACACCCCCCTGAGGAGGAAGGACCCAACACCTGCTCACACAACGGCCATGGGGGTTGCGACACCCAAATCGCTCAAAACAGCAGGTTTGCACCCCACAGCCCCTCACTCTTCTCTGAAGGCATCTCCAGGACGTCACTGCAGCTTGTCATGGCCATCTACAAGGTGACAGTAGCAACCGGTGACATGGTGGAAGCTGGGACCAACAACTTCATCTCCATCACCTTGGTGGGCAGCTATGGCGAGAGCCGCCAGACCACCGTCTCCTTCTTGTTCCTGCCAGGGAAGGTGGGGATAGGGATAGGGGCACAAGGGGTGGTAGAGCTATCCTGGGGACTTGAGGGGTGGCACAGGCTGCCCCAGGGATGTGAGGGGCTGCATGGACTGTTGGAGATACAAGAGGATGGTGGGAAGGGATTTGAGAGAGATGGAGGAAAGGGGTTCCAGGGTCTGGAGAGAAAAAAAAATTTGGGGAGGATGGCGGGTAGTGGTCCTGGGGGGATTGGAGGAATGGTGTTCTGGGAGGATGGAGGAAAAGGACTTTGAGGGGATGGTGGAGGATAAGAATCCTGGACGCAATGGAAGCAAGTGGGGATGCTTTGAGCCCCTTCTCTGCTGGTGTCCCCAGTGCTACCACAGAGCATCTGCCCATCCCCCCAGAAGCCATTTCCTCCTCTCTAGGAGAGGACCCTCTCTGTGCACTGCGGGCAGGACTTGGGCCCCATTGTCCTCATCCGCCTGCATAAGTGGCGGCTCTTCCTGGAGGATGCCTGGTTCTGCAAGGACGTCCGGGTGACAGCCCCCAATGGCACCCTGTATCGCTTCCCCTGCTACCAGTGGCTGGAAGGGGTCACCACGGTGGAGGTGCGGGAGGGCTCAGGTAGGACCCACCCTGTTCCCATCCTCCTCTGATGGCCAGAGGTCCGACTTTTGACACCTCCCTTCTTTCTAGGGAAGAAGCTAGTGGACGACAAGCTGCAGATCCTCAAGGAACATCGTCGGCAGGAGCTGGCAGCACGGCAGGAGGCTTACCGGTAACATCAGGGACATGGGGACAAGGCCTACTTTGGCCAGGTGGGCTAGTCAGCAGTGATGCTGATGTCTGCTCCCATTTTACCCCCTGCTCAGGTGGAAGAACTTTGCCCAGGGCTGGCCCCGTTGCCTCAACGTGGACTCCATTTTTGAGCTGGACTCCAACATCCAGTTCTCCCGCATCCGGGCCAATAATTTCACTGGTCTCCTCATCTTCCAGTAAGCAGTGCCCTGAGGCCATGGAGGACCTGGGCGACGGCAGGGAAAGGGGCCAGAGAAGGCAAGGAGTGTGCTGAGGTCCCCCCTCTGCCCTCTAGAGGGGCCTCCCACTTTCTGTCAGGGTTTCTATTGAGACGTACCTCCTGGAACAGCCTGGATGAGATGCGCACCATCTTCTCCCGGACACAGGGCCGGGACATTGGTGGGTGCCTTGTGTGTTGTCTCCTGCCCTTCCCCCTGCATCACTCAGGGCTTCACAAGATGTGTCTGGAGGGTGGGTAAGTGGGTGCTGATGTCTGACCATCCCCTTAGTCCCTGAGTATGTGGCCAAGCATTGGCAAGAAGATGAGTTCTTCGGCTCCCAGTTCCTCAACGGCAACAACCCCATCGTCATCCATCGCTGCACCACACTGCCGCTCAAATTCCCAGTGACACCAGAGATGGTCGCTGGCTCACTGGGAGGTGGCACTGACCTGGGCAAGGAGCTGCAAGAAGGTCGGATTTTCATTGTGGACTACAAGGTGCTGGAGGACATCCCAACCGACACCATTTATGGTCGCCAGCAGTACGTAGCGGCCCCGCTCTGCCTGCTTCACCAGGGCACCGATGGGCTCCTGCGCCCCATTGCTATTCAGGTAGGGATGTCCCACCCCAAATGCTGCCATAGGAGGGTGGCAATGGTCCTAGACCACAGGGTGGTGTCCCACAGCTCAGCCAAACGCCAGGACCCTGCAGCCCCATCTTCCTGCCGAGTGATGATGAATGGGACTGGTTGTTGGCCAAGACCTGGGTGCGCAACGCTGATTTCTACAGCCACCAGCTCCTCACCCACCTGCTGAGGACCCACCTGTTTGGGGAGGTCTTCGCTATTGCCACCCTGCGCCACCTGCCCACCTGTCACCCCCTCTTCAAGGTAAGGTCCCCCTTCAGGGCCACCTGCTGCTCCCCGCCCCCGGATCTGAGGGCAGTTATGCTCTACCTGATAGCCCCCCAGCTCTATGAAGGGGTCCCTGGTCACCTGCCAGGTGTTTGTTCCCCCCTCAGCTCCTTATGCCCCACTTCCACTTCACACTGCACATCAACACCTTGGCTCGCACTGTCCTCATCAACCCAGGTGGCCTCATTGACAAGGTAAGCTCTGGGGACTGAGAGCACTGGGCTCTGCTGGGGCACTGCAGCCTGTTAGGAGCACTGAGGGGCACTGAATGCTCTGGGGTAATGGGAGGCATGGGGGTGTACTAGGGACACTGGGGGTCTACTGAAGTCCACTGGGACACTAGAGTCTTGGAGGTGCTGGGGTCTGCTGGGGGCAGTGGAGGTATTGGATTCTCCTGGGGACAGTGGGGTCTCCTGGGAGCCTTGGGGTCTACCGGAAACACTGGGGGGTACTGGAGTGCTACTGGAACCAATGTGGACTACTGGCATGTACTGGGAACTGGGTGTACTGAAATTGCAGGGGAGCACTGTAGTGTACTTGGGGCATTAAGGGGGCACTGGTGAGAGACCTGGGAGACACCAGAGAACATGGGGTAGAGGACACTGGAGAGCACTGGGGTATATGGGTGTACTGGGTGTGTACATGGAGGACTTGTACCCTGGGAGCAGTGCAGGGTACTGGGGTATACTGGGAGCACTGGGGGACACTGAAGTCTGGCACCTCCTCCCCAACCATGGGTGGCCCTCCTCCCAGGGCTCAGGGGTCACCTATGAGGGGCTGCTGCTGGTGGTGCAGCGAGGCCTGGAGCAGGTGACCTACACGTCCCTGTGCCTCCCCGATGACATCCGCCACCGTGGCATGTCCCATGTCCCCAACTACCACTACCGAGATTATGGGATGAGCCTCTGGGAAGCCATTGAGAGGTGAGACTGGTTTTGGGGGATGGAGGGTGGTCCTGGTTCCCACAGTCCTGTGCCCCAGGATCCCACAATCACCTCATCCCTATGCCAGCTTTGTCACCGGCATTGTGACGTTCTACTACGGTGGGGATGCAGCAGTGAGCGGGGACACCGAGCTGCAGGCCTGGGTGATGGACATCTTCACCAATGGCTTCCTGGGCAGGACCTCCTCAGGTAGCACACCTGTGGCTGCCACAGGATGTCCTCAGGGGAGGCAGGGGACAGGCAGGTCCCTGAGGCTCTTGGCTGTCCCCATCCCCACCCAGGTGTTCCCTCCTCGCTGCAGACAGTGGCGGAGCTCATCAAGTTCCTCACCATGGTGATGTTCACCTGCTCAGCGCAGCATGCAGCTGTCAACAATGGGCAGGTGGGACATGGGCCAGGGACCCAAAGGATATCCCCAGGTGTCCTCCAGCCACGCTGGGGACGTGTCCTCCTCCCACTCCTTTGTGCATAGGAAGGATGCCTCCATGCTGAACCAATGTCCATGTCACACCTCTCTACATGCCAGAAGGATGTCCCCATCCATCCTCTCCTCATACTGGAGGAGATGTCCCCATCCATCTCCCTTGCCATGCTGAGATGTTCCCATCTGCCCCCTCTCTGTTCCAAAGAATCTCCCCACCTGTCTCCTCGCTGTTTTGGGGGGATGTCCTCTGAAGTGACCTATCTCCCTGCAGTATGATTTGGGGGCCTTCGTCCCCAACGCCCCGTCCTCCATGCGCCATCCACCACCCTGCGAGAAGGGCCGGGCTTTCCTCCAGCACTTCCTCGACACCATCCCTGAGGTGGCCACCACTGCCAACATCCTGGTGGCTCTGATTCTCCTCAGCTCCCAACTCAAGGACAGGGTGAGTCTGGCCCCACAGTCCCCATGTGCCCCCGTCAACAGCTCTGTGGGGCTGGGAAACTGCAAGAGGTGTCCACAAGGGTGGATGTCACAATCTTTGGTGTCACCAAGCTTGGGGGACAGCCACCATTGCTCCACACCTACCAGGGTGCCAGAGAACCCCTGAATGGCACCAAGGGGTTGAAGCTGGAAGTTTCGTGTCTCTGTTCCCTCCCAGAGGCTCCTGGGACAGTACCCAGAGGAGTGGTTCACGGAGGCAGAACCCCGGCGGCTCATCCGAGCCTTCCAAGGGCGGCTGGAGGAGATCCGGGACCAGATTGAGGAGAGGAACCATCTGGCTGAGTTGAGATACAACTACCTGAACCCACTGGAGATAGAGAACAGCATCTCCATCTGAGCACAGGAGCTGCACCTGCTCAGCACCCCCAGCATCCCCAGCACCCAGCACACTCAGAACCCCACATATGGTCACCCCCAGCACACAACCCCAGTATCTGGACACCCAGTGCACCCAGCACCTCCAGAACACCCAGCATCCTGCATCTGGGCACCCCCAAAACACAACCACCAGCATCTGGATATCCAATACACCCAGCACTCCCAGCACCCCTTACATGGCCAACATACTTGTCACCCAGCATCCCACACTTGGACAACCCCAGCAACCCCACGACCCTACACCTGGAGATCCTCAGCATCTACCCCCCAGCACCCTCAGCACTCCCTGCTCCATTTTCCTCACCCAAATAAATGCCAGCTTGTCAATCAAACCGTTGCTGCTTGCAGGCTTACCTGAAAACCACAGGGATCCACACAGCCCCCACTCAAAGTGGGAAGCTGGACTGAGGCAACTGGGTGACATGACGGAGTTCCCAATGCTCACAGTGCTTCCTCCCAGTGCTCACAGTGTTCATCACTGGTCCCCAGTGACCCCGGTGCCCCCCTGCAGTGCTGCCCTTGTTGTGGGCAGAGTGGGAGCTTCAAACAAAGTTTATTAGAGAAACTCCTTTTGAGACATAAGGTACAGAAAGGACCCCAACACCCCCAAAACCTACCCACAACCCCCTGGCTTTCTAAACTTCTCAGAGGGGAATGTGAGAGCAGCTGGATATAATCCAAGTCCAGCTTCCTTGGCCTCCTCACAGGCAAGGCTCCAGCCCCACCTCAGAGGCCCTTCACTAAACCTGCTCAGGCTTCCAGACATCTTTCTTGTGTTGAGGAACCAAAATCAAGGCACAGTAACCCAGATAATCCACATCATTAATCTCCTGGTCACACAGCCCAGGGTGCTCCTGGCCTTCCTTGGTGCCAGGGCACATAGCTGCCTCCTGCTCAGCTCCCTGTCAACCAAGACCTTTCCCACAGGGATCCTCCCAGCCAGGCAACTCCAGTGGGTGCCACTGCAGGGACCAACACCAGCATTTGTCCTTCTGGGATTTCAGGAGTGTGTGAACTGAAAAGACACAGGTAACCAAGACAGCCAAAATCCACAGCTGAAGTATAAAGAGCAGATTTATTCTATCACCACACTAGCAAAATGGGGACACATACAATCCTAAGCTTATTCCATCTTAACAGGGGGAAAAAGCATGTATGCCAAGGCTGTTCCCCTGACATAACATACCACAGGGCCTGTCACAGGCACATTCCTTCACAATGATGTGCTTTTGCAATCTCCAAGCTTCTTATCTCTCTTCCTTCTCATCAGGAGACATAGGCTTGTGAAAAACTCTTTTTAGGACTTTTTTTCAACATCCTGTTATCTTCTGTAGAAATTCCATTTCTCAAAGCAGGCAGAAAACAACCCAAAGCAACCACAATATTTGAAATTTCCCCACCGAATATTAGCATCTTTCAGCTGCAAGGTCATCTTTGAGAGAAAATACTACTTTTTCTTATTTTTTTCTTCCTTGCCAAATCTTCTGCTTTTAACCTCTTCCTCCCTTCAGTGAGGTTCCTGCCAATACACGCTTTCTTCCTCCTTGCAGCCCTTCACTGAATGCAGAGACCTGAGAGACCTTTCCAGTACAGACTCAGACAAAGAAGCCATTGCATCCCTCAACATCATTATTAGTGTCTGCCAGTATTAAATCCCCCTCCCTGTTCTGAAGCAGCCCTGCACAGCACAAAAAATGCACCAAAATTCCTTGTCTGTTGCTGGCCTTGCTGTTACCTCCTGTCAATGTCTTCATGGCTCCTGTTTGTAACCTGTCCTGTGACATCCCAGCCCTGATCCCTTCACATGTCCCCACAGCCCCTGTGCAGGCCCAGGGCAGGACAGGAGCCCTGCGGGTGGGAATGGCCCCTGTGCCGTGGTGCCCACAGCAGCCTTGGGGCTCTGTGCCCTGTGGCCTCCCTGCTGGGCAGCCTCTGCCAGCTCCTGCACAGCCCGTGGCCCCTGTGGGCCTGCACAGACAGCCCTGCCCCGGGCTCTGCCGGGCTCTGGGCCAGCAGAGAGGCCAGGCAGGGCTGGCCATGGCCGGGAACAGGCCCTGAGCCCCGCCGGAGGATGGAGCTGGGCCACAGCCAAACTGCCCCGCAAACCTGGGCTGAGCAGCCAGGGCTGCCAACGCCTGGGGACAGAGGATGGCATTGGTGACAAATGTCCTGGGCCCCCTCCCTGCTCTGGTCATGCTATCAAGGGCACAGAGCAGCCTACTCTCTCTGGAACTTTCAGATCTTTGATCCCTTCCACAAACCTTGGCTCTGCACTACAAACCCTTGGGCTGAGTCCTGCTCCTGCATGCTCATACAGGCTGAGATGGACACTGATGGTTTCTGTGCCAGGCTCTCTCAGCCCAGCCCAGCTCCCTCCAAGCTCTGCCAGCTGCCCTGAGCTCTCTGCAGCACCAAGGGCCTCTCCCCAGCACAGCCCAGCCGGCTCTGGCCCCACAGCTCTGCTCAGGGCAGGCTGCTCTGGGCAGGGGCCCCACGGCCTCAGCCCCTGGGAAGGGCACAGCAGCAGCTGCAGCTCAGAGAGGGCTCAGCCCCAGCCACGGGGAAGGTGCTGGGCCAAGGGAAAAGGAGGCTCCCCATGTGCCCTGCCATCCTCTCCAGGAGATCCTGAGAGGTCTGCAGCTTCTCCTGCCATCTCATCTCCTCTGGCAAGCACAACAGCCCCAGCCGTCGTGGTCCTAAAGAGCTCCTCCTGTTCCAGGCACAGGGCCCATTCCAAGACTGGTGCAGCCAGAAAGTTGTTCCCATTTCCCGTTCATTCCTGCTCTGCTGAGGATGAATCTCAAGACAAAAAAAAAAACCCTGCAGGTTAATTTATTTCATTTAAATACAATGTGAGTCTCCCTATTTACACAAAGTCTCCGGGTCACAAAAGCTCGGTGGATGCTGAAGGAGGAGAAGATGAGTAATGACATTTCTTCTTAAAGACAACAACATCAGAATTGGAGAAGAAAAGATACGTAAATAAGGAAACACAGATTTGATCTGTCATGACATGCACTGGGAGTCACTGACAGAGGACAACAGTAGGCTACGGCTGTTCAAATGCATCCAGTCCTAAGTTTCTTCAGGGCATCCTTGAGCCCCTGGTTCCTCAGGCTGTAGATGAGGGAGTTCAGTGCTAGAGGCACCACCGAGTACAGAATTGACACCACCAGATGTAACAATGGGGAGGAGGTGAAAAGGGGCTTCAGGTAAACAAACACGGAAGTGCTGATAACAGGGAGACCAGACAGGTGAGGGAAGCACATGGCTTTGTGCTGTCCCTGCTCAGAGGGGATCCTCAGCATGGCCCTGAAGATCCGCACAGTGTAGAAAAAAAGGAGTAAAAAACACCCAAATCCTAAACAGACACTAAACACAAGAATCCCAACTTTGACCAGTTACTTTCAGAGACGCTCCAGTCTCTAGATTCTCAGAGACTTGAACCTTTGTTGCCATGGAGACTCAGAACCCTGCAAGGTTAAGGAAGGGCCTGTTGAAGATGAAGGCTGGAAGAGAGTCATTGCAGGTACCAGGAGAGAGGGTCCTCCTGAGAACCTGACAAGTAGGACAGGTACCTTCTACAACAAGTAAGAGGCCCTGGAACTAGGTGGCCAGACAACTGATGAGGTGGGTGAAGGTGCTTCTGGGACAGAGAAGCCTCCTAAAGCAACACCACCTGCATCCCTCATCACAATCCCCTCTGTTAAGAGGAAAAGAAGGGCAGTTTAATAGGAGACTTCCTTTTGAGGAGAACGGAGGACCTGATTTGAAGACAGGACCCAACTCAGAGCGAAGTCTGCAGTCTTCCAGGGGCTTGGGTAAGGGACATGACTGGAAAACTCTCCAGTCTAGTAAGGCCCTCTGATTACTATCTGCTATTGGTTTTTCAGGCTGGCAGTGACAAAACAATAAAGAGAAGTCTGAGGGCAATCAAAAGAGATTTCAAAGCTTTGGGACAATTGGTGGCAGAATCAGGAGCACAGGTAGTGATTTCCTCGATCCTTCTGGTAACAAGGAATAATACTGACAGGAATAGCTAGATCCATCACGTCAATATGTGGGTCCAAGGCCGATGCAATTGGAAAAAATTGGGTTATTTGACCATGGGATGATGTATTCAACACCTGGTCTACTGACACCTGATGGGCTTCACCTTTAAGAGGAAAAGGGACAAAGCCAGGCTCACCAGTGATGACGTGCCAAAACTTGAGAGAAGGAGCATCCCTCAATCCTTCTACAATGTACCACACCTGAAATGTTTCTACACCAATGCATGCAGCATGAGTAACTAACAAGAGGAGCTGGAAGCTCTGGCCCACTGCCAGAGATTTGACATCACTGGCGTAAGTGAAACCTGGTGGGATGAGACAACTCTGTGATAGGAATACCCTGTTGGATGGTTAAATGCTCTTTCAGAAGGGTAAGCAGGGCAGGAGAGGTGCGGGGTGGCTTTGGATATAATGGAAGACCTGTAATGTCTGGACCCCACAGGTGGCAACAGCACAGCTGAGAGTGTCTGGGTGAGAATCAAGGGGCAAACAAATAATGCAGATGTCACCATGGGAGTCCACCATTGACCACCCAGCCAGGCCCAGGATAGTGAACAGTTATTCTTTGAGGAACTAAGGGACACTTCCAAGGAAAGATGCACTCCTGGATCTGCTGCTTGTCAACAGAGAGGATCTTGTGAGCAAAATGGAGACTGGTGGCCATCTTAGCCACAGAGACCACAGAGCAATCAAGTTTAAAATCTCTGTTGACTGGAGCAAAAGTGCCAGCAAAACTTCAACTTTGGCCATGAGAACATACCTCTGGCTGTTCAGGGAACAAATGAGTACCCTAGGAAAATGTTTCTGCAGGTGCTGGGGTCTATCACTGCATCACCTTCTAAGGGCACAGGAACAGTAATTTCTAAATGCTGGAAGTCAAGCAGGCAAGGTAGAAGGCTGACATGGCTGAACAGGGATTTCCCCTTGGATATAAGGAAAAAAGGAAGGTGTGTGCCCAGTCGAAGAAAGGTCAGGTAACACAGGAAGAATACAGAGATGCTGCTCAACACTGTAGGGAGAAAATTTGTGTGGCCAAAGCTCAGTTGGAATTGAAGCTGACAGAATTGTGGGGAACAAAAGAAGTTCTTTCAAATATATAATGGCAAAACAAAGGGTAGAAATAACATTGTCCCATTGCAGGATGAGGATGGTCACCTCACAAACAGCAACATGCACAAAGGCAGATGCGTTTAATACACTCTTTGCCACTGTCTTCAACACAGATGACAGACCAAGGGAATTTCAGTGCAGAAGATCAAGAATGATCAACTCCCAGCTGACTGTGAACTTGTGTGGATTTCCTGATCCAGCTGGATTCCTACAAATCTATGGAATCAGCTGGGGTTCATACAAGAATACTCAAAGAGCTGCTGATGTCATTGCAAAACCTCTCTTAATGATTTTTGAGTACTCTTGGGAAACCAGAGAGGTCCAAGCTGACTGGAAGCTGGCAAATGTTGTCCCGGTTTTCAAGAAGGGCAAGAAGGGGGACTCTGGAAACTACAGCCCTGTCAGTGTCACTTCAGTGTCCAACGATATAACAGAAAAGATTACTCTGGGAGGCAATATGTAGCACCGCGTGGCTACAGTGATCATAGTGTCCAGCTAGGGCCGGCAGGGAAACAGACGAAACAAGTCTCTGTTTTGTTAAGCACCAGAGTCCATTTTCTTTCCCCTCCCCCCACCCCAAGCCGGGAAGGGAAGAGAAGGCAAAGAGGCCGCAGGGGCAGGGTGGTGGGGTTTTATCGGGTACTGCAGGTGTGGAGTCTAGGGTTTGGGTCAAGGGAGGAGATAACCTAAGGACAGCAAGATCAGATTTCAGCCTCCTCAAAACAGGACGATTCCACAGTAATGAAAAATACCTGGAGGACACTGAAGTTATTGGTCACAGCCAGCACAGCTTCATGAGGGGAAAGTCCTGCTTGTTGAACCTGATTTCCTTCTAAGACAGGGTAACCCATGTGGTTGCTCCAGGAAAGCCAGGAGATGAAACGTTTTCTGGACTTCAGCAAAGGTTTTGATACTGTCTCTCCCAGGACCCTTGCGGACAAACTGTCCAGCCCACAGCTGAATAACTGTGTTACGGGTTGGGCACAAAGGGTGACAGTGACAGGTGAAATCAGGCTGGCACCAGTCACTAGCGGGGTTCCACAGGGACCCATCATCAGCCCAGTTCTCTTCAACATCCTCATTAATGGCTTGAAGGAGGATTTGAATATTAAGAAAGTTTGCCAACGAAACTAAATTGGGAGGAGCTATCGACTCCTGCAAAGGTAGAAGCTTTGCAAAAAGCCTCCACAAATCAGAGATGTGGACAATCACCAACTGTGTGAAGTTTAACAAGGACAAGTGCAGGACTCTGCACCTGAGACAGGGTGCCCCTGGTTGTGTGGACTGAGGAATGATGGGAATGAGATGCTGGAGAGCAGCTGTGGGATGAGACTTGGAGATCTTGGTCAATGTCAAGTTGGATCTAAATCAGCAGTGCTCTGGCAGCCAGGAGGGCCATCCATGTTCTACAGTCATCAGGCTCAGCATCGCTGGCCTGGCCACAGAGGGGATTGTCCTCTGCTTTGCTCTGGGGCAGCCTTCACCTCAAGTCCTGGGGACAGTTTTGGGCACCGAAACATAAAAAAGACATTTAGCCATTGGAGAGCATCCAAAAGGAGGCCACAAGGATGGGAAGGGTCTGGAGGGTCTGCTTTATGAGAAGCAGCAGAGGTCACTTTATCTGTTCAGTTGGAGAAGAGGAGACTGAGGGGAGACCTCACTGAGCTCTTCAACATTCTCCCAAGGGGCTGTATAGGAGCAGGTACTGACCTCTTCATTCTTGTGACCAGTGGCAGGACTCAAGGAAACAGGTGGAGCTGAGTCAGGGAGGTTTAGGTGAGATATCAGGAAAAGGCTGGTCAGGCACTGGAACAGGCTGCCCAGGGAAGTGGTCACAGCTCCAAACCTGTCTGAGGTCAAGGAGCATTTGGACAATGCTTTCAGCCCATGGTGGGATTGTTGGAGTGTCCTGTGCAAAGGCCTAGAGTTGGACTTGATGATCCTGATGGGTCCCTTCCAACTCAGCATGTTCTGGAGTGAAAGCTGAGTGCTGGATGCTGAAGTAATTTCATAGAAGCTTCTGTGAACTCTCTGTTCTGCCCCAAGACTTGTGCTGAACCCCCTGTCTCACCCACTGGAGAAGGACAGCTGTGCCCAGAGGAACAAAACTCATCAAAAGTCTGGTTTACACAAGAGGCTGTACCAGGTGAACTGGAAAAGGGAGCAGATCAGGCCCCCTCACTCTTTTTTCTCTCTGTTTTCCTTGACTTTCTTTATTCTCCCTATCTTTCTGATTTTTCTCTGCCCAGCTCCAGCCCATCCACACAGCACCACCAACACATGACTGAACCACTGGAAATATTCTTTGTTTCCTTCCCTGGCTGTGCCTGGTAAAGCACACCTCTCCTCTTCTATCCCATTCTCCACACACTGTGTGGTGGGGCTGGAGACATTGTGGAGCTGTGCTGCACCTTGTAAGCCAGCGCCTTGGAGGAGTTTGTGGTTGCAGCAGAGAACTCATGGAAGTGTTGGGTACAACAAAATGTAAGAGTTCCTCAGATGTGTCCGAGTCTTTGTGCAGCTTGGTGGGAATTTATAACAAACATCACTCCCCTACTGGTGGGTCATGACAGGGGTCCTGGGGCTTCCTGCTTTCCATACTCCCTCCCACCGCTTGTCCAGGCTGCTAGGGGTCCCCCCTTCTATAGGCCTGCTGTTTCAGAATCCCAGGGCTCCCTGCTCTCTGGGCAACTGGGGATCCCAGGGGTTCCCTCTCTCTGAGCTGTTAGTGGTTCTGAGGGTCTCCTTGTGAGAGACTGGGATGTTCTGGGTTAATGGCTCAAACAACTGGCCATTTGTAAAAGCGGGGAGACTTTGCTGACTATGTGCAAGAGAACCACGCAAGTGCAGAGGGTGTGAGCCCCAGAGGATGATCATGACCAATCAACCTTTGCTTAGCAAAAAACTGGGCTTTGAGCCAATTAAGGGAAGAGGCCTATAAGCAGCTGATCCAGCGAGGTGGGACAGTGCTTTTAATCAGGGCAATTTCATTCTCTACACAACTGGATCAGTTGTAAAAACTACCCCCTCCCTGAGGGACATACTGGGACATTCAGACAGAGGGCTGAAGGTTTTTGTCCCTTCTGATGGGGCATAATTAGCCCAACTACTGTGACTGAGAGACAGATGTCATGTCTTAGCAGACATCATAAACCATCAAAGATCCTTGAAGTGCCCCAGACTAATTTCTGGGGTCTTCCACCAGAGGACTTCATATGATCCACACTGTTGCAATAAATCCACAGTGTTGTAACAGACAGCGCAAACTCCCCCTTCCAGGGGAAGCACATGGACCTTCCTACCTAAACCCAAGTGTATATTAACACTTGGGTGTTTCATAGCCTTCACCCACCCCCAACAAATCAAGACTGTGACCATCACTTGGACCAACTGACATCAAAATTTCAACAATCAAATCCCATGTCTGGATCCACAGATGGTTATACCTTTCTACTCTTATCCTTTCTTTCTCTTTCTTTCTTTTCCTTATACGTTTTCTTATGTATTATTTTTATGCTTTTATATTGTTGCATTTCTACAGATAAAAATAACCAAAATGGTTGCCTACCTCATTTCCATTGCATCCAAACTGGGGGGTTCTAAAAAACCAGCATAAACATAGGTAGATAGGTAGTTAGGTAGGTGGGTAGATAGATAGATAGACAGACAGACAGACAGACAGATAAACACCAGTATAATTTTCAGACGCTGGTCATAACCACCTCTCTCCAGGCTCCCCACTCTCTAAGACCCTGGGGGTCCCCTGTCTTCAGAGTTCCCTTTTCAGCATCATGGGGATCCAACGGCTCCCCACCTCTCCAGGCTCTTTCCTTCTCCAGGGTCCCCTCACTCAGGGCTACAAGGCGATCCCCTTGTCCAGTCTCCTGGGGGTCCCCCCTCTCTATGCTTCCCCCTTTCAGGCTCTTCCCTCCCCTCCAGGCTTTCAAGGGTCCCCCCTCTCCAGGTTCCCTACTTCAGGGTCACAAGGGGTCCCAAGACTCTCCCCTTTTCAGGATCCCTCCTCTCCGGGCCCCCTCCTCTCCATTCTTCCTCCGCCTCCAGGCTGCAACGGGTCCTCAAGTTTCCGTAGGGTCTCTCTCCACTGTCCCCATTCTGGGGGACCCAGAACTGCCACACCCCATCCGGCTCTCCCGGAAGGGTCCCCAAAACCGGAGTCATACCTCCCACCCCACCCCGCCATCGGCGGCGGCGACCGCCGTGCCGTTCTGGGCTGGCAGTGGAGGCGGCGGTGCCGGACGCGGGAAGGCGCAGCCCCACCACGCGGGTGATCCCCCGCCCACCGCCGCCCTTCTGCCGGCAGGCGCTACTGGGGCCATCCTCCCAAAGAAACACCTCCTGGGGTCCCCGCAGTATACCCTCAGGAGGCATTTGCGGTTCAGCCTTGGAATCCTCCAAGGACGAAACATTCCTCCAAGCCCCCCAAAAGAAAACAAAACAGAGACCCACCCCAAGATATTTGGGGTGAACTTGAAATATCTCCCCCACACACACACAACAAAATCCCAGGAACACCGCTCTTCCCCCTCCCCCCCCGCCCCCAAGATATTTGGGGCGAGCTCCCCATCCCTGGTCACCTGCGGGACGTCGGGGTGAAGGCGATGCTACAGAGGGGAGGGGCCAGTGGAGCGGCGGATATACCGAGCGGTGTCCCAGTAAGCTTCTTCGTTTTCCACTTCCTGCTCCTCGTCCTAACCCCGCTTCTCTTCCTCCTCCTCCTGGTTCTCCGTAATTCCACCTCCTTCTCCTCTTACCTCCATCCCTTCTCTCGCTCCTTCTTCATTCTTCCTCCTCCATTCCTTCGCCCACAACCAGCGCCCACCCTTCCCCCCAAAACCCCTTCTATACCGCAGGAGGAGCAGGGATGGAGCTGGGGCAGGTCAGGGTGGGCAGCGCTGGACTCTTGGCTGCTCCCAACCGCTGCGGTGCAACACGGGAAGGGGAAAAGTAGAGGAAACGACAAAATTGGTGAATGGAGATAAAATTTTGGGGGTTCTGGCCTCCCTAGTCGGGGACTTCCACTCCTTTGGACTTGTGAAAAACAAGTTCCACTCTCTTTTAGAATTTTATAAGTTTAATAGAAATAAAAAAAAATAGACAAAGTAGGAGACAGAATAAACCAAGCTTCTCGGCCGAGGGGGGGACTTGGCACCAGGTCTGCCCGTCGCCCCCCTTCACCCTTTTAGGACTTCTATCTTTAAGGAGCGCCGTGTTGAATATTCAATAGATGGTAATCGAACATTCCTTTTTGATTGATACTTTGGTTTTAAGTATCCCCGATAATCTTATCTAGTAGATTTATTTTGTGGGTGTCTCCACGTAGTCTGGTAACATGGTATAAATTTTCTTTTGAGGTTTTCTGGTTCTTTTCATTTGGATAAGAAAACAGAAAGTTAACAGGGTTTTTTTGTTTTTTTTTTTT
>VXBN01009181.1:17770-40429 GCA_013397395.1 Sinosuthora webbiana | reverse complement strand
ACAATTATAATGGTTATGCAAAAAGCCAACTATATAGTATACATTTATAACAGACTTATCTCAGGAGCTTGGAGATCTTGGAAGGAGGAATGCAGAGATCGATGGGGGATCGCAAAGGATTTTGGAGGTAGGATGAGGGGCTGTGTGAGCCTCTTCCTGGGGCTCAGGAGAGTCTAGCTGGAAACCCCCAGGTGCTCCTGGAGCCCTGGGCTTAAGGCTTGTCACCACCTTCTACTTCAGATGGTTGTTATGGCAGGACCTTGACTCATTGTGGCTCTTCCTGCAGCCAGAGAGCTTGTAGGGACCTCCTCCAGATGAGTCCTAGAGATGTTCCAGGAGCTTTGGGCTCACAGTGAAGCCCTTCCCATAGTTTTGGCATCCAGAGGGTCTCCCCAGCATGGATCAACTGGTGCTTGATGAGGTTGGAGCTTCTTCCAAAGCTTTTCCTGCAGTCCTAAACCATGTAGGATCTGGTGGTGAGTCGATCTTGGCTGGATGCTGGGTGCCACCAAAACCACTCTGTCCTTGCTCTCTGCATCTGAACACGGGAGAGAAAAACATAAGGAAAGGCCCAGAAGTTGAGATAAGAACCAGAAGGGATCCCTCACTGACCACAGTCATGGTCAAAACAGACTCAGCCTGGAACTAGGAACTGAATTTATTACCAACCAAATGAGCAAGATAATGAGAAAGAAAATAAATCCTAAAAACCCCTTCTCCCTCTTCCACCCTCCTTTCTGGGCTGTCCCTCCTCCCTCCAGCAGTGCACAGAGATGGGAATGGTAGCCATGGTCAGTTCATCACACCTCGTTCCTGCTGCTGTTTAGAGAAAGGAGTCAGAGTCCTTCCCCTGTCCCAGCATGGGTCCCCCATAGGGCCTCAAGTCCTTCCAGCAAAGCTGCCCCAGCATGGCCTCCTCTCTGCAGGTTTGCAGGTCCTTGCAGGGTGTCTGCTCCAGCATGGTCTTGCCAAGTCATCATATCCTTTTTAAGCATCCACCTGCTCCAGTATGGACTTCCCATGGGTTCACAGTCCTCTTTTGGGCATCCAATCTCAAGGGAATCTCTGTTCCAGCACCTGGAGCACCTCTTGACCCTACTCCTCCACTGACCTTGGTGTCTGCAGAGCTGTTCCTCTCATCTACTCTCATTCTGCTCTTCTCTGCACTCAATTCCATCTATACAAGAAGGTTTTTTTCCGTCTTAAGTATATTATCACCACCATCTCTGATGGCTCAGCCTTGGCTAGCAGCAGGTCCATCCTGGAGCTGGCTGGCATTGGCTCTACTGGACGTGGGAGAAGACTCTAGCAGCTTCTCACATTAACCACCCCTGTAGCCCCCTGCCCCCACTACCAAAAGCTGGCCATGAAAACCCAATACAGTCCCCTTGTTTCCATGAGGTTCTGCAGTGTCACAATGTCCCCTGGGCACCAGGAGACCCTGCAGGGTTGTGAACACACCTGATGCAGGTGGCTCGGGGGAAGCTGCAGTGGAGCTGCAGGTTGAACTCTTGGGGGAGTCTAGAGAGACAAGAGGCCATGAACTGTCAACCCTTTGCACAATAAAGGGCTCAGGGGCCTGTGGTGCAGCCCAGGGAGGGCCATTGAGAGACTGCAGGAGCTGAGGACTCTGGAGCAAGAGCTGAGACTTGAGACTGGGGCACGCTTAGACTGTGAGGGAATAAAGCCAAGGGATTCCTTCATTGGGAGTCCCTCCTGGGAGGCACCAGCTGGGGCTGTTTCTGTGTTACTGCACTGTGAATCAACTGCTTTATGGAATGAGACATCTGAGATTGCCATGGGAAACCTGGGGTGGAACGAAGTGAGGAAATATGGTCTGACTGAGAGAGTGGGGGTTATGGGGGTGTCCTGCAGGGTCTGTCAGGGCACTTCAGCCACCACTGTGAAGAGGCTCTAGTCCCAGGAGTGAAAGTCTCTGTAAGTGGGAGTATGATGTCCATGGACTCTCAGAATTAGGAAGACCCATTTCCCAGACCTTGAAGTTTCCTTAATACACAGATGATGCAGAGGAAGTCTTAAAGTCATCCAGTGTTAAGCCCTACACTCTTTGACACCAACATTGTCCTTTCACATGTATCTTTTGTGAAGACAAAAGTGTAGAGACCAGTTTCCCCAGGAAAAAAGAGAACCCTGGAAAAATGTCTTGGGAATTCTTAGTGCCATAAGCAGAAGGCTGATTGACATGCTCTCTATGCTAATTGTTGCCAGGAAGTTCTCAGTTCTCTGTGTTATCACAGTTTGATTTTTGGTGCAAGAATTTTAATATTCTTACTTGCTTTCCCCCATTTGACCCTTCCCTCAGACCACACCTTAACTCCCCTCCCACAGCAAGGTGCTTAAGTACCCCTGTCTGGCCCTAGACTCCACCTTTGGCCTCATGCCTTTTGCCCCTTGTACTGCTTTGTCTGGTTTGGTCCAATAGAGTGGACGCCTTCTTTGTTATTTTTGTATTATTAAAAGTACTTTTTGGACAACTGGATCAAAGCTGTCTCTCTCCATTCAAGTTGCTGAGGGGCTGAGTCCCAAGGAAAGTCAAAGGGGTCTGATAGTCTGGGCCAGACTTCAGGAAGCTTCACAAAATGGTTTGTTTTATAAATCAGTAATTAGAAACTTTAAATGATGTGTTTAGTCATTGATAGCAAGATCACGTAGAAGCAACTTCCGGTTGGTGTGGTACTACAGAAACCTGAATCCCATCCCTACATTTGAGCTGGCCAGGATGAATGGCCTGGCTGGAGAATGGCCAAGCCAGTTTAATACAAGTTTTAAAAAGGAAAAAGAAAAGCCCTCTAAACACAGAACTGAAGCCAAGCTCACTCCTCCAGTGAGTGAGCTTTCCCCCATTAAGACATAATGATGTCTCTTCCTGCCAGTTTTAACTGGGTTGTCTTACAAGACAGCCACTTCTAGAGAAACTTAATCTTTGGTATGTGTTGCAGATGTGCCTTCATTAAATATCACACTGTACGAATCTTGTCCCTTTTTTTTCCTGACTGGAAATGATGGGGCTGTTTATTGGGAAGGAGTTTTTTGATGCTGATCATGGCACAGTGGGAGGTTTCAGTTCCCTTGGGCTACTCAAATTCTTCTCAGATGATCATTAAAATACTGGTTATCACCTGAGCATTGCTGGAGCATTTAACTTCTGAGTAATCACCTTTTTCTTGTCCACCCTGACATGCTGGCTGCATTATCAATTTATCATCCATTGTATACAATAATAAATACCTTATAAATTCTCCAGTCTGGATTAAACTCCTATTTAAAAGTTCTGTCCCAATTAGTCCATAGGACGGAGGGAAACAAAGGAATACAGGATCACCGTATCTACAGATCAGTCATTCACAGACACTACCATGAACAAACAGGAGAGATTCATGAATTTCACAGGCCACTCTGTTTCAGCCATCCATGTCACCCTGTTATTTTTAAATCTTTTCTGATGACAAGCTTCCAGCTATATCATGGTGCTCACTGGTAGGACACAAGTGAATGAGATGCAGATTATGAAAGAAAATTCCTTCTCATCTCCAGCTATAGGAGTTGGATCTCAGGAAGGAGAAATTATACATTTATGCAAATGCTCTAAAGCATTTTCACTACTTAGTCCTGCTAACCATGGGTCTTTGCAAGGGTGTTACTTGCCAAAATATGTAAACTGCAGTATCCACATTACTGGAAGGTTGATGGCTAACACTGATTTCTACTTTCCATTTCTTTCTTACTCAGAAGGAATGATCTCTGAAGTCCATCCCAAGCAGACATTTGCCATCTATTGCTTAACACCTGTAATATTTCTCATCTTGGACAGTGTTGTGATTTAACCCCATCCAGCTCCCAAACCCCTCATAGTTGCTTGCTCATTCCTCCCCCAGTAGGACTGGAGAGAGAATTGGAGGGGTAAAAGCTAGAAAACTTGCCCGTTGAGATTAAGATAGTTTAATACAGAAAGCAAAAACCATCACCAAGCAAAGCAAAACAAGGAACTCATTCACTGCTTCCCAAGTGCAGGGAGGTGTTCAGCACCTCCAGGACAGCACAGCCCCATCCCAGGGAATGGTGGCTTGGGAAGACAAATTGCTACCACTGCAAACGTCGCCCCCTTCCTCCCTCTTCCCCCCACTTTATATCCTAAGCATGATGCCATAAAGTCTGGAGTCAGTCATAAGGTCCCTTGGGTCAAATGGGGTCACCTGTCCTGGCTGTGACCCCACCCAACTTCCCATGCACCCCCACTCCCTTCCCCCTGTGGCCATACCAGGGACAGGAAAGGCCTTGGTTCTGGCTGAGCTCAGCAAGGACAAATTCATGTCTGTGTTCTCAGCCCTGTGTTCAGCACAGTCCCAAACACAGCTCCACGACTGCCCGTGCAAAGGAAATTGACACCACCCCAGCCAGAACTAACACAGGCACTCTGAGGTCTCCACATGTCCTTGCCTTGTCCAGGCTGAACAGCCCCAGCTGTCTCAGTCTATCTCTGTAGAGAAGGTTCTCCAGTCCTCTTATCAACTTCATGACCTCCTCTGCAGTTTCTCTGACAGTTCTAAATCCTTCTCATTGTTGGGGACACCAGACCTATGTTCATGACTCCAGGTGGAGTCTCACAAAGGCAGAGTAGAGGGGCAGAGTCACCTATCTAATCTGCTGGCCACAATCCTTTGGATGCAGCCAAAGACTCCATTGGTTTCTGGGCTGGGAGTGCTCACTGGTGAGTTTTGCATCTACCATCACCCTGAAGTCTTTCTCCACAGGGCCATTCTTGATCATTTCTCTACCCAGCCTGTTGGTGTGTTTGGGACTGCCATGACTCTTGCACTTTGCTTTGTTGAACTTCATGAAGTTTTCATCGGCCCCACCTCTCAAGCCTGTCAAGGTCCCTCTAGATGGCCTGTCCTTTCCCTCCAGTGTGTGATGCACCACACAGCTTGGTGTCATCAGCAAGCATGCTGCAGGTGCCTCAATCCCTCTGTCCATGTCACCCACATAGATGCTGAACAGTATTGGCCCCAGTATGGATTCCACTTGTCACTGGTCTCCACGTGGACAATGAGCCATTGACAAAAACTCTTTGCATGCAGCCATCCAAACAGTTCTTTATCGATCAAGTGCTCCATTCATCAAATACATGTCTCTCTGCTTTGGAGACAATGATCTTGTGAGGTTTGCAAAAGTTTACAGAAAACATCAGTTGCTCTGCCCTAACCAGCAATGCTGCGGGCCTGCCATAGAAGGTCACCAAATTTGTGAGGCGTGATTTCCCCTTTGTAAAGCCATGTTGGCTGTCACCAATGACCTCTTTGTTTTTCATTTCCTGGGAGCTGGGGCTGTACATGGTACTGGTGGGATTGGTGGTACTGGGAGCACATCCAAGTGTGGGTTAGGAACTCTTAGGTGAGCTCAGATCCACAGTGTCAGGAATGGGAGGGTTTGAGGCTGGGACCTCAAACGGAGTTCAGGGGGCAGGAGGTACTATGGAAAAGGCATAGGAGAAGGGTGGAAAAGATGGAATGAGATGGTGTGAAGGGGGTCCCATGACATTCTCCCTTACCTCTACCAACAGTTCTCTGGGGTACTTGGGGTGCAACTGCAGTCAGATGGCAACAGGGGTGGGGGGATTAATCCTTCCTCTACTTGCACAAGGTGAGCAGGAGGTACAGGAATGAGGGGCATTCCTGGAGTGTCTCTTGTGCATGGGGACTGCCCCAGCTCTGAGGATGACCAGGGAGCTGGGCTCCAAATTTTGATGGTGGGTTATTGAGATTGCTCTTACCTTCTCCTGAGCCCACCTCCCAAAACTGAGTAAGCCCAGGGATTGCTCCCACACAAATGGTGCCAAGACAGAAAGCTGTTGCTGGCCTTTCCCTCCCCTGAGCAGCCATCACCTGCACAGCAACAATGGGCATAGGTGTTGTACTTCCCAAGGAAAGGCACTGACAGCCACTTCAGTAGCCTGCCAGCAGGATTTCGTGCCACTAGGTTCCCATCTGTGCAAAAAGCAGAGCCTGCAGTAACCATGGATACCCCTCTCCACTTCTCTGTCTCTCTTGCCATCCTGGTGCATCTCCCCATCCCTCTCTTGTTCCCAGAATCCCATTTTCTGGCTCTTTCTCTACCTCCTTCTCTCCTACCTCCTGCTTTTCTCTTCTCTCTTTCCTTTCTGTCCTGCTAAACAAACGGAGCAGGCCAGGTGGGACCTGTGACGTGAAGAGTGGCCTAACTAATAGTTCCCAAAGAGAAAGCAAGAGGCTTCCAGGGTTCTTTCATTAGTGCCTGTGTTGGGTTTGTGTGGCCAGGTTGTCGGGAGGCGGGGGTGTCTCAGTTTGAAAGAGGTGTCACCTAGGGAAGGCAGGAGCCTCCCTTGGAATGGAGAATGTAAACCCCCTCCCTCTGAATTATTATAATTTTGAAATTAAAGGGCTCTCAGACAAAGATATGAGGATAGGAATAACAGTTCTTTACTAGTATGTATAACAAGGCAAACAAACAGTAACTATGGCATTAACAACAAACATAACTAGGAACCTCGTGACAGCCCTCTCTTCCGAGACAGGAAGCAATGGAGGAGAGGCTTTGCTTCGCAAAACCCTGGGGTAGTCTGATCCAGGTGCCCCTGCAGGACTCTGAGGAGCACCAAGCTGGAACGGCAGGAATGAGCAGAAATCCCTGGCTGATGGACGAGAAAGCTCCGCCGTGGTAGCTGGAACTGCGGGATGTCCCGGCAGGGCAGGGGGTGCGGGCTAGAGAGTAGTAAAGACCCAGAGCAGTGCCGAAGAAGAGGCGGGGGCGGGACAGCAGTGGCCTGGCTGCCAGCAGGGTAGGAGAAGACGAGCTCGGGATTCCCGGGCACACGATGATAGGTCCCTAGGACTGGACTCCGGCGGTGACAGTGAATTCTCCCCGCAGTAAGCAATAGCTTGACCGTCCTCCTTCCGATGCGGAGAGCAAGTGGGAATGCCCAGCTGCCCCAGCCCCTATGCTTTACTTGCCTGTTCTCTCGCGGTATCTCTTGTCCCTCCGAGAGAAACTCCCAAAAACCGGGAGTGCCACCAGACACCCTCCTTCCCTGAGGCCGGGCCACCTCCCGCGCCCCCCTCCCCGCCCACTTCCCCCACCATCTCAAGCACCCAGCCATGAGTGCGTCTTAGCTACTCAATGGGAAAAAATTTCACAAGTAAAAAGGAAAGAAAAAGGAAAGGAAAGAAAACCCAACCCCCAACAGGGGTCTACAGGGCGGCTTCTTCGAGAAGTTGCCAGAAGCTTTCCCGTGCCCAGCAGAGCCAACACCAGTTGGCTCCAGGATAGCACCCTCTGCCAAGGGTGGGTCAAACAGAGATGGCAGTGACACCTTAGGAATAATGGATTCAAGAAGGGAAGATTTTTTGGGCAGATGGAATTGGGTCCAGAGAAAGCAGAGTGAGAACATGTGAGAGGAACAGCTCTGCAGACACCCAAGGCAGTGTAGCAGGAGGGGTAGGAGCTGCTTCAGGTGCTGGAGCTGAGATTCCCCAGCCTCGAGGAGCCCACGCTGGAGCAAGGGGATGCCCAAAAAGAAGGATGTGAGCCCGTGTTATAAATGATCACAAGCTAATTCAAAATCCAAAGACTTATTTGACAATTTTGAAAATCAATTTCGAGAACGCCACAATAAATCAGGACAACATTGATCGAATGCTGGGTGGACTGGCAGGTAGCAGCGAAAGGTGCTTCCTTGAGCTGGTCCACAAATTCGGTGTCTCAGGGTAGGTGTTTTATACCATTTTTTCTGCCATGAGGCGAAAGCAAAACCGACACACAGAACACGAATGACATCAGGTAAATAATACAGTCATGGAAATGTCCTGCACCCCGTAGGGGATGTTTGAAAGAATTTTCTGAGAGTCTGAATGGAGAAGTTTCTGCTTCTTCTGTTGGGAAGTTTTCGTTGATCTCCACCCAGATCGATATCAGATCTCTTGATTAGCCGTGAAGATGTGGTTAGCTTGTGATTAATGAGCCGTTTCCCTCTCCTGCAGATGTCGAAGTAACACCTTTAAGCTAAAAAAGGACTTTGGAATGTTGGAGACGCCCTCAGACTGCTTTTTGGAATCTGGGTTTTTTACATTCTACTGTTTTACTTTTATACATACAAAATTTTAATACACTAGTTTTATACAATATATCTATTACACCCGTGAGAAGCCTGTGCTGGGATCCCTGGAGAGAGGAGCCCACGCTGGGAGCAGCTTTGCTGGAAGGACTTGAGGCCCGGTGGGGACCCACGCTGAGGCAGGGGAAGGACTCCCACCTTCTCTCCCTGAGCAGCAGCAGGAACAAAGTGCGATGAACTGACCGTGACCCCCATTCCTATCTCCCTGTGCCACTGGAAGGAGGAGGGAGAGCCTGGGAAGGAAGGAGGGGGTCGAGGAAGGTGTTTATAGAATCTGTTTTATTTTTCATTATCCTTCTATTATTTTGATAGGTAATTAAATCAATTCCTATCCCCAACATTATGTTTTGTCTGTGAATGCCGTCCCTGGCCCGGCCAACGATGCTGGGCCTAATGCACTCAGCACACGGATGGCCCTACTGGCTGCGAGGGCACTACTGACTCAGATCCACGTGGGCATCGATCAGGACCCCCAGGTCCCTTCCCGCAGCTGCTCTCCAGACTCTCCCAGTCTACACACACAGCCAGGGTGCCTGGAAAAGGAGGAGGAAGATGAGAAGAAGGTATGAGGAAGGAGAAGCAGGGCGAGGACGGATGAAGGACGACGAGGAAGGGTAAGGATTAAGCAGAAAAAGAAGAAGCCAGACATGGAGGAGGGGAAGAGACAGAGAAGCAGGACCAGGAGCAGGGGCAGGAAAAGGAGGAGCCACAAGTCCACAGCTCATTGTAACTGCAACACTCCCGCCCTGGGAGCATCGGTCGTCCCCTCAGCATCCCGCAGGTGACGGGAGAGGGTGAGCTCGCCGCAAATATCATGCGGGGGGGGAGGGGGAGGTTCCTGGTAGAGTTTTTCTGGGAGGGGGATCTTTGGATCTTCCGGGACTCCAAAGCTTAGCCGGAAATGCCCCTTGGGGGGGTACCGGAGGGTTTTTTGGGGTGGTCCCGGTGGCGGCTGGCCGCAGAGCGCCGGCGGTGGGCGGGGGAATGCCGGGTTCCTGGAGCCGCGGTGGGGGGTTGGCCTTCCTGATCGGGCCCCGCTGCTCCATTGTTAGCCCGCCCTCGTAGCGATTGCCCGGTACTGGCAGGGGGATGGGACGCCGGGTTTGGGGGCCCTTCGGAAGAGCTGAGCTGTGGGGGGGGGCCCCGGAGAGGGGAGACCGGAGAGAGGTGATACCGGGGCTGGGGGATCCCCAGCAGCCTGGAGGGGTGTCGAGCACTGAGAGAGAGAAGCCTGGAGAGGGGGTACTCTCGGGGCCCAGAAACGGAGGACCCAGAGAGGGGGGACCGCCGGCAGCCAGGGGTTGGAGAGGGCTCCCTCAAGGATCGCCAAAGTGGGAAACCCAGGGGAGACGGGGGCGGAGGGACTCTGGAACGCCCAGCATCTTGAAGCAGAGTCAGGGGAGAAAAACACCCACAGGCTTTCCTTCCAAAACCGTCAGTATCCCTAAGCTGGGGGACGACAGAGGAGGGGGGCGACACGACCCACTGGACCCCCAGCAACCCAGAGAAGGGTGACCACCAGAACCTCCAAGTGGGGAGACCTCTGGGATTCTCGGAACCCCTGGCATCCCAGAGAGTGAGGATCCCCACTACACAGAGGAACACCAGCAGCCTGGACAAGGGGGACCACTGAAACACCTAAGTGGACAGACCAGAGAGGGGCAACTCCTGGGAGATTTTTCTTTGGCAGAATCTTGATATTTTGAAGTTTTTTGGGGGTTAATCTTGGTATTTGTATTGGTTTGGGGGCTTAATCTTGGCCATTTGTAGTTTTGGGGGCTGAATTCCCTATTATAGAGAGAGTTTTGGCTGAATCTTGGGGTTTGGGGGTTGTGTCTTAGTGCTTCGGAGGCTTTTATAGAGACAAAATGCCCAGTGACTTCTAGAGGTGGACTTGAGCAGGCGGAGTCTCCAACCAAACATACTCACATCTTGTTTTTTCCACCAAAACCAGGATTTCTCATTCTCAAACTTTGGCCAGATGGAGGAGGAGACTGTGAGGAAGATAAAGATGCCCTGGGACACCCAGACAGGTAAGGAGGAAATTGCCCCTGTCCCCCTCTTTTCTGCCTCATCTCCCAGCCCAGCATCGCCCCTGGCTGCAGGACAACCCCACTGCCAGTGCTGTCCTTCTGGGTATGAATCTGGGGGAGATGTCCTTCCCCTTCCCTCTGGAACAGAAGCAAATCTCCTTCCTCTCCTTCTTTCTTCCTCCTTCCTTCTCCCTTCTTCTTGTTTCTCCCTCCCTTTTCTTCTGCTTTTTCATTCCTCTCCTTGTTCCTTCTTCCTTCTCCTTGTTCCTTCTCTTTCCTGTCTCCTCTTCCTCCTTTTTCTTCATGCTCCTTCCTCTTACTTCCTTTCCCTCATTCCTTCCTCTCCTTTCTCCTTCTTTCTTTGTTCCTTCTTCTCCTTCCTCCTCCTTTTTCATTCCTCCCCTTCTTCTTTCTTCTGCCTTCCTCACTTCCTTCTTCTCCCTGTTCCTGCTCCATCTTCCTTCCTCTCTCTCCTCAATCCCTCCTCTCCTTCCTTTGACTCTATCATTCATTCTTCTGTCTCCTTCCTTCCTCTCCTTTACCTTCCTCTCCTTCTTCCCTCCTCCCCCAGGGGATGAGCTGCACACAGAGACTAGGGAAAACAAATCCCCACATCAGAATCTCATGGAAGAGGCCATTTTAAGCAACTCCAAGGCACAGGAAGTCAACAAGGCGGAAAAGCCCCGGAGGCCCCCCATGAGGCATGGCTGTGAACCCAGCCCAGGGAGTTCTAAGGAGGAAAGACCCGCCCTGTGCTGGGAAGACAGCCAAAGCTTCAGCCAGAGCTCTGACCTGGTGATCCATGAGCAGATTCATGACAGGGAGAAGCCCTACAAATGCTTGGAGTGTGGGAGAAGCTTCAGGTGGAGCTCCCACCTGATCCGGCACCAGAAGATCCACACTGGAGAACGGCCCTACACATGTGGGGAATGTGGGAAGAGCTTCAGCCAGAGCTCTGACCTGGTGGTCCACCAGCGCCTTCACACAGGGGAACATCCCTACAAGTGCTTGGACTGTGGAAAGAGCTTCAGCAAGAGGTCCAGCCTCACATACCACCAGCGCTTCCACACTGGGGAACGGCCGCACATTTGCTTGGAATGTGGGAAGGGCTTTATCCAGAGCTCCCACCTCATCAGCCACCGCAGGCTGCATACAGGGGAACGGCCATACAACTGCTTGGAATGTGGGAAGAGCTTCAACCGCAGCTTCAGCCTTGTCATCCACCAGCGTGTCCACACTGGGGAACGGCCCTATGAATGTCACGAGTGTGGGAAGAGGTTTCAGACCAGCTCCGATCTCCTCATGCATCAGCGGATGCACATGGAGCAGAAGCCTTTCCAGTGCACTGATTGTGGGAAGGGCTTCATCCGTAGCCCTGACCTAGTCAAGCACTGGCGTGTCCACACTGGGGAGAGGCCCTACAGGTGCTTGAAGTGTGGGAAGAGCTTCACCCAGAGTTCTGCCTTGACCTCACACCAACGGACCCACTGGTAAGAGAAGTCCTACAAGTGCCCCAACTGCGGGAAGAGCATTGGAGGATCTGTTTTGGACAGACGCCTGGTGACCCGTGTTCCATGTGATCACCATGTTCCTGGTGATCCGCACTGGAAGATACCTGGCTTGTCTCCACATCCTCCTGGTTGCCCATACACACCTGGATGAACACAGGGGCAGGAACATACATTGGGACACAGGCTGATGTTGGAAATTCATTGAGAAGAGCGGATTTGTTGACTTTAGATCCCAATAAATCTCACCTGCTCCATCCAATCATTTCTTCCTCTGGCATGAAGCAACACTGGATGATCTTTAGGGTCTTTTCCAACCTAAATAATTCCATGATTCTATTTCTCTCTGGCCCACAGGTGTCTTGCACAGCCAGATGGTGATGGACTGGGGCAAAGATGAAAATTTTGAACATTATACTGGGGTGGAGAACCAATAAAAGTTGTTATTAATACAAGGTGGAGAACCAATAAAAAAGGCTCTTCCACCCACCCAAACCAACCCAATGGACACTCACTTGATGCTGACATGTTAATCATATTATTTTGGCCTTGATTTTCTTTTGATTCTTGTTTATCCCTTAAAAACACCCAAGGCTGGGGTAAAGAAAGTGAATAAAACCTCTAAACTCCCACCATTTTACTGGGATTTTGGGGTTCAGGGCAATATTTGGAGAAATGTGGGAGAGTTTTCTCTTTTCTCCATTGCTTTGCAGCCCAAATCCAAGAGGAATCAATTACATCAAAATAACTCAATCCCACTGAAGATGGCTCAATCCCAACCTAAAGTAGCTCAATCCCACCCCAAAAGGGCATGATTCCACCTCAAAATGGCTCAATTCCACCTCAGAAATTATGTGATCTCACAGCACCCTCAAGAGCCCCAGGAGGGGTGTGATGGGATGTGATGCGGATTGAGAAAGGTGGGATGTGAATAGGGAGGGTTGGGATGGGGTTTGGGGTGGGGTGTGGATTGGGAGGAGTGAGATGGAGTTTGGAAGAGAGGAATGGGGTTTGGGAGGGGTGGGATGGGGTGGAGGAAATAGGGCTTGGAAAGGGGATCTTCATATCCAGGAGGGGCGGGATTGGGAGTGGTGGGGTGTGGGTTAGGGGCTGGAATGAATTTCGGGAGGGGTGGGAAGGGATCTGGAATAGGATAGCAAAAGATAGGTTATGTTAAGGGTGGGGGGGACCATGTCTCTGAGGTGTTTCAGGGTATCCCCCAAAACTCTGGAGGTTTTGGGGTATCTGCCATTCCTGAAGAGATTTTGGGATATTCCCCATTCCTGAGGGGATTTTTGGATGCCCCCCCATCCTGAGCAATTTTTTGGGGTACCCAGAATCCTGAGTGGGGGGTAGTGGGAGAACGGGGAGACATGTGGCGCTGGCACTTGGAAGGGGACTCCATAGGGAGCGACACAGGAAGTCCACTTTGGGGAGGACTCGGCTGCTTTCTGCTAGTTTTGGGGCGTGTGTTGGTTTAGCAGAGATGATGAAGAGCAATTGGTGATTTCTGTTGAATTGACAACCAAAATAGCCAATTGCGTGCAAGGGAGACACCTCTGGGTCACACAGCTTTAAAAGCCAGAGAGAAGGTTGAGATCATCTTTCCGCCTTCACGGGAGGTAACGCAGTTGTAGCTCTTTTATTTTGAGGGGGCTGGGACGGCCCGGCCTGCCCCGGCCCGGGCTTTTACGAGAGGCCCGCCTGGCCCGGCGACTCCCAGGCCGGGGGAGGGGATGATGTGCCCCTGTCCCGGCCCGGATCGGATTTTGCAGCTGTAAAACGCCCTGCCGCTCCCCTATGGCGGGGAGCCGGCCCGAGGCCTGGCCCTGGGCCCTTGCCCCAGCAGGGGAGGGGAGCCTGCAGCCACTCCAGGCTGGGCCCACCCTGAGTGAGACCGAGGGGTGGGGGCAAGGAGCCTTTCATCATCTGAGCTGCTTTGACATCTGCCTGCCTGAGTTTTTTTTCTATCCTCGCGGCTTTTGAAGATCTTGGCTGCCGCTCCGTGACCGCCGCAGGCCTGGGCAAGCTTTAACTCTTTCCTGCCAGCAGATGGAACTTCCAGAGCGCTAGCTCTTCCCAGAGTGAGGACAAAGTGACTGAGCATAATAGTCAGATAGAGTTGTTATAAATGGCTGTGCTGCTTAATTTTCAATCAAAAATAAACCTCCAAACAAAATTAAATGTAGCAACAATTTTAATTTGAGCAGCTTAAAAGTTACATTAATTTGTTAACAGTAAATAATATATTGGTTCCAAAAAATAATACATGAGCAGATTTATACCACAGGATACATCCCGTGGGGTATGGAGGAGGACTTGATCTCCTGTCCCTCATACAAAGAAAAATAGCCCATTTGACCCTTTTTAATTCTGTGTCACCACCCATATCCTCCTATTTTTGATTCAATCCCACGGCATTCCGAACCCTGGAGGGGAAGGAAGAGCATAGGGAGGTGTGGGAGGTGAATCGAGAGGGCTGGGATATGGACTGGGGAAGATGGGATAGGGATTGGGAAGGGTAAGATGGGGTTTGGGAAAGGTGGGATGTGAATTGGGAGGGGTGGGATGGGGATTGGGAGAGATGGCCTGGGGTCTGAAATGACACAGCTGAAGGTTGAGTGTGGAGGCCCAAGAGCTTATCCCCAAGGTAGCTGTGCCTCAGCCCTGGAGGGACGGAGGGAAAATGGGGAAAGCTACCCTTTTAGGTCATGGTTAGGAAAACCTCCCTCCCAAGGGGCTTTGCAGCTACATGTTAAATATTTCTTAGGTTTCACTGTTCTATTGGTTTGTTAAGTTTGTGTCACCCTGTTACCATTTATGCACCCATGCCAAAATGTCCTTCTTTCCCTTCAACCCCACTGGGTTAAATTTGCCACAGTGTTACACCTCTGTAACCTCATTAGTCCCCTCAGTTCATATTTACCCCTTTGCACCACTTTTTCCCATTCTTATTTGACCCTGATCTCAAGACCTGCCCTAGTTGTCCCATTTAATAACCCTGTGCCCTCGGGGCCCTTTTGGGCTCTTATCCCTGGAACACATTTGAGGCTTGTACCCATGATGCAAGCACCGACAAGAAACACCCCTCGGATTTCCTAACGGGACCCCATCTCCTCACATTTATCTTCAGCTCTTTATTAGCAGAGTGCTCCAGGCCCCCAAGATGCAGGTTGCTCTCAGGGACACACAGTTGCACAATGCAACAGGGATGATGAGGCCAGAGGGGACCCTGTTGCTGAAGGAGTTGTGGGGTATCCCCCAGTTCTGCAGGGGTTTGGCTGATGACTCACCAGTTGCCATGCAGACCCGCAGTGCACAGCATTGCCCACATGGACTCCACCTGCACCACCCTCACCTCCAGCGCCCCCCAGGAGGGGCATTTGAAGAGGGGGAAGATGGAGGGCACCCAGCCTGCACCCCCTGTGCTGTCCTGGTGGCAGCTGCAGCAGGGCTGTGTGTGGCCAGGAACAGACAAGAACCCAGCGCTGCCCCAGCCTGACCTGCCCCAGCTCCATATCTGCTCCTCCTTTGGGATGCAATAGGTTTGGGAGGCCCAGGAGACCAAGGGTGGGTGCTGGTCCTGGGGGGAAGAGGAGAAGGGATGGAGGAGGAGGAGAAGGACAGATAGAGGAGGAGAAGATTACTGGTTGGCTAAAGCACACCAAGGAAAAGGAAACAAAAATCCAAAATCAACCAATCCAAACTAAAATAAACCCAAAACTATTTATGTGGTAGCTGAGGAGGTTCTGGGGAAGGGAGGGGTGAGGGAAAAAGAAACAGAAAAGGGTAAGGATAAAAACCCCAACCCCACTGGTTGAGCCACAAGGGTCAGTAGACCCCTGTGCAGAACTGAGCCTGGATTTGATCACAATTTATGCTTAAAGGTCCAATAACATTTCACTTAACCTTAACAAGACTTAACTGAAACTTAATCAGTAACTTCACATACAATTTATTACACCACAACAGGAACATACCCACAGGCCTGACTGACTTACAAATCTAAAATACTTCTAATTCCAGGAGAGCAGCATTCCCAGAACATTTGCTGTGGCATATTCACTGTCATACACACATGGACAGAAGGAGTCTAAATGAGGTCCCTGTGGGAAATTCCCCTGGAATCCAGTGGAATTCTCCCTTCAGATGCCTTTCGTTCCACCAGGCACAGGGCAGAGCCTCAAGGAGTGGGGCGGGGCTCAGCCCAGGACCTGTCATAATTTGGGGATGCCCCAAGTGCAGCAAATGGGAGAGCTCCTAGCTCGCAGAGGCCCCAGGGAGGTCTTTTGCAGTTGCTGTGGCCCAGGAGAGTTCCAAGGGTCTCACTCAGGGCTGCTGTTTATAGGGCACAAGGGATGTGCTTTAGTCACAGGCATTTTCCATTCTGGCCCCAGCTCAGGTTGGTTTCCAAGGCTGTTGGAACTCATTGGACTGCACCAGTTCCTGGAACAGACAAGTTTTGTGATAAACTCAAGAGGAGTTGAGCCCAGGGGCTGCTTGTCAACGCCGAGGCCTAAACAAGTATTTCTCAGATCATTCTGTGGCCTGATAGTAGGGGGGGCTGGGGAGGTGTTTTCCCAAGTGTGTCCACTGATGTTTCATGAGATCTGAGATGCTGTGAACCCTCTTCCCACATTCCCCACACTTGTAAAGCTATTCCCCGTATGCTGGTGGGTGATGAATGTGGACGGAAGAAGAGAATTCCCAGAGCCAGGAGCTGGGTGAGAGGCAGACGAAAATCACCATAGGATGATGCAGAGTGGCTTCCCAACGAAGTGCCCGAGCTGTTCCTGTCCGCCACCAACTCTACCCTGGAATGCTGTTCTGGAAGTGATGCTTGGCCTTTCCCGTCCACTGGAACACCTCTCTGTGGGCAGGAACACAGGTCATGGCGAACCCCCCCCGCCAGACCCCCGCTACAGCAACTTCGAGCACCCCACAGCCAGTAGGAAGCCCAGGGGGTCATGCTGGACCCCCGTTTCCCGCTCCCCTCTGCTCCACCGCCACCGCAGCACCGGCTCCTGGGTGGGGGGAACCCACGGTGAGCCCCCAGTGAGGATTCGCCTCCCCCAGAGCCGCAGGCAACCCCTCCAGGGATTACGTAAGGGAGATGCAAAGGGATCCCCTTCGGGAACAACTTTCCCGCTGTGCCGCCTCCCTTCATCTTCCCTCTCCCACTCCTTTCCCATCGTCCCCGTAAATCCCAGCTCCCCCCCATCCCGGTTTGGCGCTGACCCACCTCCTCTACCGCTCCGTTTGGGACTCTCTCCCCGTTTTCTCCCCTCCTTCCCCGCTCACATCGTGTCCTGTCCCGTCTCACGCCAGAGCCCCTTGCCCGCAGCCGAAGGGATGGAGCAGAAGCGGGGGGAGCTGAAGGCAGCGGAAGGATAGAGGAAGAGGAGGAGCAGGAACCGGAAAAGGGGGAGAAGAGGGAAGAGGACGATGATGTCTTGCGTTGAGTTTATCTCTCGTAGGGGTTTCACTGTACCAGGGCCAGGAGGTACCACTGCCGCTACCCCAGATCAGTTTCTGTAGCTGTCTGATCTTCCACAGAGAAGAAGAAGAAGAAGGAGAAAGAAGACGAAATTCGCGGGTCCACCGCGCCCTGTGTGCGCAGCCCTCCCGGCCCGTGCAGCATCTGTCCCACGGCATCCCACAGGTGACTGGAGAGGGGAAACTTGCCCCAGGTATCTTGGGTGTCCCCGGGAGGTGTTTTTTTTCGGGGCCGTACCTGTCGACAGACCCCAGGCTACGGCGGGGAGGATGCGGGGTGCCGGATGCTACGTGGAGATCGCCCGGCGGGGATAGGGGAAACCGGTTGTGGCTACCCCTGACGTGGGAGACCGGAGAGGGGCGATAGCGGTTTGAAATATCCCCGGCAGACTGGAAAGGGGGAAGAACAGAGTTAACGGGGAGGGCAGGATCCCCTCGACCCTGAAACGGGGGACTCGGAAGGGGGGCATCCCCGGCATCCTGGAGTGGGGCGAGCCTGAAGAGACGGAACCCTAGACCCCCAGCAGCCGAAATAGAGACTCGGTGGAGTAGGGACCCCTAGGACCTCTAAAACTTCCAGCAACCCTCAGCGGGACCGAGGAGATGAAAGATCTCCAGGACCCCAAAATGGAGAGACCAGAGAGGGGGGAATCTTGGAGGGCTCCTTTGCTGAATTTTAATATTTTGGAGGAATTTTTTTTCTGCATTGTGGTGTTTTGGAGGTTTTCATGGACACAAGATGCCTGGTGACTTATAGAAATAGACTTGGGCAGGAGAAACCTCCAACCCAGCGTGCTCACACATTGTTTTCCCCCAAAACCAGGATTTGTCATTCCTAAACCTTGGCTGAATGGAGGAGGAGGCTGCAAGGAAAAGAAAGATGCCCTGCGACACCCAGGCAGGTGAGGAGGAAGTCAGTGCCCCTTTCCCCCTCTCTCCTGCTACATCTCCCACCATTGCCACCAATTGGTGGGCCACCAATGGCCCACCATTGCCCCTGGCTGCAGGACAGTCGCTGCCGATGCCGTCCTGCCAGGGACATATTGGGGGGGATCTCCTTTCCTCTTTCCTCTGCCACAGAGGCAAATCCCATCCTCTCCTTGTCTTTCCTCCCCCAGGGAATGAGCTGCAGACAGAGATCAGGGAGGACAAATTCCCTTGGCAGGACACTGTGGAAGAGGCCATTTTGGGCAGCTCCACAGCACAGGAATCCAATGGGGAAGAGAAGCCTCCGAGATCCCACACAAGTAGGAGCTGCAAATCCAGCCCAGGGAGCTGTGAGGAAGAAAGACCCCCCCTGTCCTGGGAAGATGGATGGAGCTTCAGCCAGAGCTCAGAGCTCGTGGAGAAGCCTCACGTGGAGGAGAAGCCCCACAAGTGCTTGGAATGTGGGAAGAGCTTCAGCCGGAGCTTCCACCTCCTCCGTCACCAGATGATCCACACAGGGGAACGGCCCTATGAGTGTGGGGAATGTGGGAAGAGCTTCAGCCGGAGTTCCTGTCTGATCCGCCATCAGGTAATTCACACAGGGGAACGGCCCTACTACTGCAAGGAATGTGGGAAAAGCTTCAGTGACCGCTCCAACCTCCTCACCCACCAGCGCCTGCACTCCAGGGAACGGCCCTACCAGTGTGAGGAGTGTGGGAAGAGCTTCAGCATCAGCTATGACCTGATCCAGCACCAGAAGGTCCACAGTGGAGAACGGCCCTATGAGTGTCTCGAATGTGCAAAGAGATTTCGGACCAGCTCCCATCTCCTCCTGCATCAGCGGATTCATTCAGATGAGAGGCCCTTCCGCTGCTCCGACTGTGGGAAGGGCTTCAAACGCAACTCCCACCTTGTCAGCCATCAGCGTGTCCACACCAGGGAGAGGCCCTAAGAGTGTCCTGAGTGTGGGAAGAGCTTCTCCTACAGCTCTAACTTGATTTCACACCAACTTCCCCATGAGTAGGGGAAGGCCCACAAGTGCCCTGACCTCAGGAAGAGTTTTGTTTCCTGCTCCAACTTCTTCACCCACTAGAGAACCCATGTTGCATTATCCACAGTGACCCATATTGTGCAAACCCATGGTGATCCATGTTGAGTGAAGACCTGGTGACCTATGTTCCACATGATCCACATTGGGAAGACACCTGGCTGGTGGTCTTCACCTCCTCCTTGTTCCCTGGATGCACCTGGATGAACGCAGGGAAAAGAACATCTATCAGGAGGCAGACTGATGTCAGAAATTGAAGTACTAAGGCCTGAACAACAGGACAAGTGCCAAAGTTGATCTCTAGATGAACCTTCCAACCAAACATTATATGATACTTGTATCTGCTAATTAGTTTAATATCAATGATCATTAGTGAAGTATGTAATGTGATACAAATGTATTTCCATGTTTAAGGGACGGTCAAGGCAATGAAATAAGATATCTGGCCTTGTTCGGAGGTACATCATCAAAGCCAACTCCCTTGGTTCCTTCTTGAGCCCTGACCAGGCTTTGGGTGGAACGCAGATGTTGTGGGTTGATGCTGGCTGGATGCCACACACCCACAAAAGCCACTTACTCCCCTCCACAGCTGGACAGGGGAGAGAAAATGTAGAAAAGGGTTCATGGGTAGAGATAAGGACCAGGAGAGACATCCCTCACCAAACACCGTCACAGGAAAAAGAGAACTTTGAGATGTGAAATGAACTAACAAAATCAGAGCAGGATAATAAATAAAATAAGCCCTTAAAACCACCTTCTCTCTAGCCCTTCCTCCTTCCCAGCTCTATCCCAGCAGCACAATGAGACAGGGAATGGGGGTTATGGTCAGTTCATCTTTGGCTTCTCCCACTGCTGAGGAAGAGGAGTTGTTCCTCTGCTGCTCTGCAGGGTCCCTACCACAGGAGACAGTTCTCCACAAACTTCTGCACAGTGAGTCCATGCCATGGGCAGCAGCTGTCTGCAAACTGCTGCAACATGACTCCATCCCAGGGGCAACAGTCCTCCCCAAACTGCTGCAATGTGAGTCACTTTTCCATGGGGTCAGTCTTTCAAGGATCTTTATTAATCACTATAGGCAATTTTTTGTAGTAATGATTTGATGCATTACTTACCCTTTTTTAATTCTTTGCTCTTTTTAACTATAGAAAATTACACTTATTTCTTAAAGTAGTGTCTTTTGTGCTGACCCCATCAACTGGCAAACAGAAACTCATTAGGAAGAGTGCCTTTGTTAGTCTGCATACTTAGAGTTTTTTTTTTTTCTTTGGAGTGGATGGTTTCTGGGGTTAGAGGCTGTGTGTCAGTGGTCACTGTCCACTCCTGCCAGAATTCCCTTTGACCCAGTCAGAGCTGATTTTACACTGTAGCTGGGTTGGCTTTCCTTGTGGCCCATAAGTTCTGCATTCTTTGTGTCCATTCTCAGCAATCCATTCTCCTCCCCCAGCTTTGTTACCCTCACCCAAGCCTAACACCTGGACAATTGTCCCACCTTGATCTTATGTACAGTCCAAGTGCCAGGTATCCACTGAGGAATATCAGAATATCAGGGGAGAGGGAGGGCAGGAGGGGAGGGGGGAGGGAGGATTCAGTGGTCATTGGTGGTGGCAGCTGTCAGTGTGTCCATAACTTGGGGTGAGCTTTGTTTGACCAGTAGTGTACATATGAGCAGTTGCTTCTTTACGCACTTTGCCACAGTGGGAATTTTTGTGGGCATGCATTTCCCAGCATGTGCCACCCAGATCTCACCTCTGCCAGGCCTGGAGTCAGCACCTTCCTGTTACTCCCTTCTGTGCCTATGGCAAAGTCCTTCTGTGGCCTTGACAGTGTTTGAGATGGGCAACTCTGCTCCTAAAGTCTTTACACAGCCTGATCCATCACCCACCCATGAGTGCCCTCACACCTGCCCTGAGTTTTCAAGGAGCTTCAGTGACAGATCCAACATCAGCTCCTACCTGAGGATTCATCATGGCAGGAGACTGATCTCTTGTGGGAAGAGCTTTGGCCAGAGCATGGACTTGATCTCCCACTGTAGGATCCATGTAGGGGAGAAACCCTGTGTCTGCCCAAGCTTTGCCCAGAGGCCCCATTCAAAACAAGACATTTTGAAAATGTCATTAAGCCATTTGGGGTTTGTATCAAGACATTTTTGGGTGGGGTTGAGCCATTTTCACTGTGACTGTGTTGTTTTAAGATAATTGGTCAATACCTCTAGGCTTTTGCTGTGTACACCGATGGAGAAGACTCCCCTGCATCCCCACGGAATCCCAAAATCCTCCAGAATATCCCCACGAACTCCAAATTCTCCCCCAAATAGGGGCAAAATGGCAGGGGTTTGGATGTCTTTTTCAACTACTTTTTTTTTTTTTTTTTACCCCACTTTCAGGTGTTTTAAAGGGATGAAGAGGGATCAAAGGAAAATTAGGGCAAAATAAAAGGATTTACATGTTGGTGTTGTGTGACTATCCATAGAGTTGGATTGGGTGGGTGGAAGAGACTTCTTTTGAGGAATTTCCACCCCTCTGAAATCTTGGATTTTGCTCCAATCCAGCACTGTGAAAGACACCCATGGGCCATGGAGAAGTAGAATTGTATTATTGAGTTGTAATTGTACTAATTGTAATAGGTGAAAAAGGAGATGGGATTAGGCAGGAGGAGGAAGGGAGGAGGAATAGCAGGAAGCTCAGGGATCCACTGCTCCCTGTATCTGCAGCCCTCCCCAGCCTGGGAGCATCATCCCCCTTCACATCCCTCAGGTGACTGCAGAGGAGGAACTTGCCTCAGATATCGAGGGGGAGGGTGTCTCTCAGTATCTGATCTTTATGAGGCGATACCTGGATTTTGCAGGACTCCAAAGCTGATCTGCAAATGCCCCTGTGGAAGATATTTGGGGCATTCCAGAGATGACATTTCTTTGGGGACTCGTGGTGGCTGCTGCCAGCTGAGCCCTGGTGGGTGGCAGGGGATGTGGAATCCCCAGAGCTACCTGGCGATCAGCCAGTACCAGGGTGGGCAGGCCAGGAACACAATTTCTGGCAACTCATCAGGAGAGCGGAAAAAACAGAGAAGCAATACTGGAACGGAGGGACTCCTGGCAGCCCAGAGAAGGGCAAAGCTCAGTGAGGGGTTATCTGGGAGAAGGAGAGATCTTGGAAAGGGCTGAACCCAGGGATTCCTAGGACCCCCAGCAGCCTTGGAAGTGGGAAATCCTGGAGCTGGGGTATCCCCAATATACATGAGATCCCCAGCAGGCCAGATGGGGAAACCAAAGTGGAGACACCAGAGAGAGGCACCCAGGCAGGTGAGGAGGAAGTCACTGCCCCTTCCCCTCTCGTCTGCTCCATCTCCCAGCCCAGCATCGCCCCTGGCTGCAGGACAACCCTGCTGCCAACGCTGTCCTGCCAGGGATGGATTTGGAATGTTCTTCCCCTTCTCTCTGGCATGGAGGCAAATCCCATCCCATCCCTCCCCCCTTCCCCCCTC
>VXBN01009181.1:0-17688 GCA_013397395.1 Sinosuthora webbiana | reverse complement strand
CCCTCCCTCCCTCCCTTCATTACTGACAGAGGTTCTGCATCAGAACCTCGTGAAAGAGGCCATTTTGAGTGACTCCATGGCACAGGAATTCAGTGGGGAGAAAAAACCTTGGAGATATCCCATGAGGAAGGGCTCCAAATGCAGCCCAAGGAGCTCCAAGGAGGAAAAACCAACCCTTTGTCAGGATGGTGGCCAAAGCTTCATTTGGTTTCACTCCTTGAGTGGTTTCACACTGGGGATATGTGCTACAGGTGCTTGGAATGTGGGAAGAGCTCCCATCTGATCCAGCACCAGAAGATCCACACAGGGGAACAGCCCTGGAAGTGCTTCAAATGTAGGAAGAGCTTCAGCCAGAGCTCCTGTCTGATCTACCATCTGATAATTCACACAGGAGAATGGCCCTACAGGTGAAGGGAAGGTGTGAAGAGCTTCAGTGACCACTCTAACCTCCTCAGCCACCAGCGCCTGCACTCCAGGAAATGGCCCTACCAGTGTGGGGATTGCCATGAGAACTTCAGCCAGAGCTCCCACCCGATTTGCCACCAGAATATCCACACTGGGAAACAGCCTAGGAGTGTCCTGACTGTGGGAAAAGCTTCACCATGAGCTCTGCCTTGACCTTACACCAACAGATTCACCAGGAAGGAAGCCCCTGTGAGTGCCCTATGTGTGGGAAGAGCTTCATCCACTGCTCCAACTCCATTAACCATTGGAGGACCAGTGCTGGATCATCCACAGTGAGCCCCGTAGGGCAGAGACCTGGTGACCCATGATCCTGGTGATCCATGTGGGGCAGAGTATTGGGCTTGTGTGGTCAGATTTTGTAAATGGGGATGCTCCAGGGGTGGCTTCTGTGAGCAGCTTCCAGAAGCTTCCCCCATGTCCAGGTCCTGTTCTGATCTACTCCTGAAGGTGAGGGTAACCCAGGTTCTAGTTTATGGATCCCCTGGGACAGATTATAGTGAAACAAAAGTGATTGATCTGTGTTTATAAATGTATCTCTGTAGGGTTTATTTTAGAACCATTTGTTTGCCAGGTAAAGCAGGTTTGGAACTCTTTTGGTTACCATCTCTAGCAATATAGAAGCATTAAAATAACACCTATGAAAACTTAAAAGGGAAAAGAAAGAAAATATAAGAGTAGAAAGATTCACAGTCACCAGCCCTGGATCCAGCAACAAAACTTTAGGGTTCGATTGCTACAATGTCCCTGTTCTTGATCTAAGTGATGGTCCCAGGCCGCATCCTTCATGGGTGGGGGAAGCCCTGGAAACTCCAAGTTCTGTGAGTCAGTAAAGGTTCAGGTTTGGGTGAACACCCAGGTACCTCCCCTGGGGGGAGTTTTACGCTTTCTGATGTCACGCTGTGGGTCCAGGGGCACTTTGTGGGACTCTGATGGTTTACGGCTCCTTGTAAGAGACGGCCCTTCCTCTCCCGGCAGCGCAGTTGAGACAGGTATGGCCCATGTGAAGGGATGAAAACCTCCAGCCCTCTGTGTGTGTCCTGGGCCTTCCCCAGGAGGGTTTCCAGAGCTGAGGCAGTTGTGTAAGGGAGGGCATTGCTCTGGTCCAAAGCCCTCTCCCACCTGGCAGCATCTTCTGATCAGCCTCTTCCCATCCCTGGCTCCCTGCCCGGCTCATCCCCTCCAGGGCTGGGTGTTCACCCCCTCTGCCCCTGGGCACCTCCTGTGCCCATGGCCAGCAAAGCCCCCACTGCTTTTGGCAATGGCCAATGGTTTGAGCCATTTCAGTCCCTCACAGCTCTGCGCCCAAAAGCCAAGAGGGATCAATGGTGCCTCAAAACTACTCCATCCCACTGAACATGGCTCAATTTGACCTCAAAATAACTCAATCCCTCCTCAAAATTTTGGGGTATGCCCTGTGCCCAAATTGCTCCTAGTTGTGGATGTTCCTGTCCACAAAGTTCACACAGGTGTTGCCATGTAGGAAGTGACAGTAGGCTTTTCCCTAAAAATGGAACACACCTTTGTGGGAAAGGAGACAGGTGAGTGGCCTGCCTCACCCCCTAAGAGCCCCCAGCACCCCACAGCAGGCTGGGAGCTCAAGGGACTACCTCGGATCCCCCATTCCCACTCACCTCTGCCCCATGGCCACCACAGCAGTGGCTGCTGGGTGGGGGGCACCTCCACTGTGAGGCCCCAAGGAGGAACAGCAGGGGTTGGGGACCCCCCAGCAAGGTTCTGCCTACCCCCCTCCCCCTCCAGAGCCCCAGGGAACAACTTAAGAGATCAAATGATGGGGACACGAAGGGACTCCCCAGGAAACCCCTTTGATTCTGTCCCCCTTCCCCTTCCCCTCTCTCAAACACCTTACCCATCTTCCCTCCACCACTCCCCCTCATCCAAAAGCTCCTCACCGGGAGCTGGGGGGGCTCCCAGCACCCAGAGCAGGGTGACACGGGGGGGACACATGGGGGTCCCTATTCCTGATCCACTCCAGAAGCAGTTCTGCCCCCTCCCATCACAGGATCCCTGTGGGGTCCCCCCAAATCTCTCCCCACAGTCCCTCAATAAATGGGACCAGGGAGAACTGGGAAGCTTTATTGGGGATGCTGGGGGCAGTCAGGCAGGGACAGAGTGACAGCAGGGCTCTGGGGACACACACAACCCCCCCAAAATCAGCACGGGGATGGAGTAGGGGGTCCCAGCTGGGCCCGAGGCCACAGGGAGGGGCTGCGGCCGCTGCCGGTTCAGGAGCTCTGTGGGCAGAGAAGAGGGGGTGACACTGGGCTGGGGGCCCCTGGGGGAGCACACATGCTGCAGGGGAGGTGGGACATGACCCCTGGGAGCCCCCCTCACCTTCTTGTGCAGGTAGAAGCTGAGCCCCAGCACTAGGAAGACGAAGCCCAACATGAAGCCCCCGATCCCCGTCAGGATCTTGCTGCGGGCAGTGTCCGGCGGCATCTCTGGGGGGTCCACAGGGGTCAGGACCCCCAAAGACTTCTCACAGATACCCCAAACCCCTCCAAGCACCCTTGCACCCCTCCAGCCCACCCAAGACCCTGTGAGACCTCCTTCCTATCCCTATCCAACCTCCCTAGTACCACCCAAATTCCCTCCCTGTGCCTCCAATACCCCAAACCCCCTCCCAGTTGACATTCATCTCCCAATGTTCCCCTAAACCTTTTCCCAGGCCCTTCCCAGTCTCACCACGCCTCACCAACAACACTGCCAGTAGATCAAAGCACACTCAACTTCTCTCCCACCCCTGCTTTTACATCCCCAACCTGCTTCCAGCCCCTCCAGCTCCATCAGACTCCCTTCCAGTTACACCCAGCACTCTCAGTTCCCTCCCAGTAGCCACCAGGAAACTCCTAACTGTATTCCAGTCTTTCCAGCATCCTCCAAATTTCTTCTTTGCCCTCCCAGGCTGACCAAACCCTTCTCACAGTTACCCCCTGGCTCCCTCAGACTCCCTTCCAATCAATCCTAGCTGCTACCAACTCCTCTCCCAGTCCCCCCACCTCATCCCCCGGTGCTGTTGGGGCCAGGCTGTACCCCAGTGCCGGCTCAGGGGGTGCTCCAGGCTGACATGCTCCACCTGGCAGGTGTAGCTGACTCCGCGCTCCGGGGGGGTTTCCAGCAGCACCAGGAGCTGGTAGGTCCAGTCCCCGTTGGGGACCACATCGGTGGCCACCACACGCCCCGAGAGCTCCTGCTGGCCCTGGAGCCACCTCAGCTGGATCTCGGCAGGGTAGAAATCCATCACGGAGCAGAGCAGGTGGCCGGCTTCGGGCTGGGAGCTCGAGGGCACCAGCGAGATGGAAACGCTGGGGGGCACTGGGAGAGAGCAGGGAGACACTGGGATGAGATACGGGTAAAATGGGAGACAAGAGGGAGGGCTCGGGTAACATCCAGAATGACTGGGGAGGAACTGGGAGGGTACTGAAAGAGATGGGACTGGACTGGAGACAACTGGGAGAGCACTGGGAGAGAGGATGGAGGTCTGGGAGTAGACTGAGAAACACTGGGAATGGAATGGGAATGAACTGAGAGGGCCTGGGAACAAAGTGTGCCTCACTCGGAGGCCAAGTCCTGCGCGGGGCACTCGGCACTGCGGATCTGCCTGGACACGTCATCAGAGTGACGCGCTCTGATTGGCTGATGGGCTTCAGCTCCACGCACGGCCGAGAGGGGCACACGAAGGGGACACTGGGAGAGACTGGGATTGGACCGGGATGGACTGGGAGAGCCATGGGAGCCACTGGGAGGCGGCAAGAGGCCATAGGCACAGGCACAAGGAGAGCTGAGAGGTCTGCGGTGATTCCCAGGGAGGTTTTGAGGGGCTCCAGGGTCATTCCCAAGGCAGGACCCGAGGGGACACGCTCTGCCCCACGCTCACCTCTGCGCTCCATGAGGAACGGGGTGGACAATTCGTAGTTGTGCCGGCAGTGCCTGTCCACTGCATCCCGTCTGTACTCCATCCATTCTGGGTTGCTATTCCAGTACCTGGCAACCTTCTCCCCATATGGGGTGTCCCCCACGTACAGGCCCACATCGCTATCGAAGTGCACGTACTGCTCTCGGTTGTAGATGAACCTCTTCACAAACTTCACCCGGTCGGTGCCGTTAATGAAGTGACACTCGGACTTAACCATCTCTTGGAACACACCTGTGCGTGCATAAGACAGGTCAGGGGGTACTCCACCAGCAGCCTCCAACACCCCATAGCAAGCCAAGAGCTCAGAGGGCCACCCTAGATCCCCACTCTGCACCCCTTGTGCCCCACATGCCAACCCTTATAGGACCCTTATTCCCATGGTCCCACTTCTTCTTTCCCACCCTTCTCCATACTTTTCTCCCTCTTTTCCATAACTCTTCAGTCACCAGCACCACTCCCCACATCAATTTGAGGGTCCCACTTCCCCCTTTTCCCTCCACGCCCCACTGTTCCCACCCTCGCACCATTTTCCTTCCCTCCCCTCCTGATCACCCGAGAGCTCCGTGTCCACAGCCGAGGAGGCTCCCAGCACCACCAGTGCCACCAGTAGAGCCCCAGCTGCTGTCAGACGCTCCATGGCCAGCGCTGGGCAGGTTCTGACACCTCCCCCTCTCCAAATTCCCCTGGCGGTGGTCACTGGGGGGAGGGAGGGCTCCGTTTCATTCCAGGTGGGAGCGTTGTGGGCTGCGGGTCTGTCTGGCAACTGGGGTTACCGCGGGCTCTGATTGGCTCAATATTGCTTGTACTTCTCTGATTGGCTGAGGAGAGACCCAGGGATTGAACGAAGAATCGGGAGAGATCCCACCCCGAGCACCGGGACTGGCGCAACAGACCCGGCCTAGGCACAGAAAGTGGATTTATTACCAACTGATTAGAATGGGTAACGAAACCAGCTCCTTCTACATGTCTTTATTAAGATAAGCCCTACGTGAGAGCGAGGGCCAAGGAATTGCGCCCACCGTCGCTGCTCTCGATGAATGACGTAGGGGAGATGTTAAACTTGTCCGCCCAGCACAGCTAGGTTCTCCATCCGCGCGAGAAACCCTCGATATACATTGTTGGACTCATGGTCTAGGGATGTCCGTCTGGTCGAGTGCTGTTGCAGTTATGGTGACGGGGTGGAATCCAGCTTTGATTGCTGTGAGATTTTCTATGGTTTTGCTGACGCAGAGTGGTTTTTCTTTGCCCTTGGTTTTATGTTGGCTCGTTGTTTTTAGGGTTTTTTTCCACTCTTTCTGGGCGCTGAGGTCCATGGGAGTCTTCTTCATTTACATACCGGGTGGTGTCATTGGTGGCCATGCGGGAAGCGGCAGGGCGAGAAGCGAGAAGCGACAGGGCTCGGGACGCGGCAGGGCAGGGACAGGTACTCGACGGGGAACAATACAATTAGCATTCAACAGGGAGAGCATTAGAATAACAATGGGTATGGGGTAAACAGTATTTAACAAAGATCTCTCAATAGGTACTAGATAATGAGATAAGTAGCCTTTAACCGAGAGAAGGCAGGGATGGGGTAAACGGTATTTAACAAGAGACCTTTCAATAGGTACAAGATAACAAGGTAACCAGTATTTTAACTGAGAGAAGGCACTTTACAGTAGAATTCTTTAACTGAGTTTAGAAACTTGTATTTTATTTCTTACAATATCCCCCCTCTATCTTTTTGATCGGGCCTTTGGCCCACATCAATTTGCTGTTTCTGGCTCTTGGGAAGATAATGTTTTTGATTTTCGGTATTGGTTATATACCTTTTGGGCAGTTTTGTGTTCTTGATTTTGAGTTTCTACTGTCGTCATTTTAGTTTGCTTCTGATTGTTTAGCCCTGGGATTTGGAGACTTGCTCAGACTGTGGATGTTACTGTTCGTATTAGGCATGGGAGTAGGCACGGTAGGAACAAAAACTTATGAATGCACTTAATATGAAAAAAAAGCCACTTTTTTCTACCACCCCTTCTTTAAATGACCAAAAATTATTCCACCAATTAGAATTTATTAGAGAAGTCTAATCTTGGGTACCTACATATGCAATTTTCCGTATTTCTTTAGAGATGTTTTTGATTACTTCACTCTTGTCGTCGATCTCTAAGCAGCACTCTGAGGAATTGAACTTGCCACAGATTCCCCCTTCGTCAGCTAATAAATAATCTACTGCAAGTCAGATTTGGTAGACTACTGTTCTAATCTGGGCTAACTGATCGCTGATATGATCTAAAGCGAGGGCTGTTTTGTTGGAAACAATCTTAAGTACTGCTTGGAGTTGTATGATTCTGTTTAACATGTAAATTGGGGTACGGTATCCCCAAGATCCATCTAGGGCCCAGGTGGCTGGCCCGTAAGTTTTAATTATTTCTTCTGGGGTCCAGATATTTATTTTCCAATTCTGGGCACTTCCCTTGTCAATTATATGCCATTTCTTTCAGTTAGTTTTTCTTAGGTCATCATAGAGAGGGATTCTTAGATTTGATCCCAACTCCTTTGGGGGGAGGAAGAAAGCGGGCTTAATAATTCCTACAGTGCAACTCCCTCCCCAGTCCCCTGGGAGATGGGTATATGCTTTAGTTCCACAGATCCAAAATAGGTACTCAGAGGCTTTCCAGAAATCATCTTGTATTTTTGTAGGATATTCCCAATATTGTGATATGTCTCTTACTCCCCAAAAAGGGTTTATTCCCTTTCCAGCACATTCATGTAGTTTATATCCTTTGTGGTAAACACACCCTCCTTCCTTTTTCCCAATAGACCAAAACCGATTTGGTTCTAGAGGGATCCAATGCCTATCAAAGTCTTTTACTATTAGATACCTTTTGCAAGTCATTGTTCCTACTTGGGTTGTATACCTCTTTCCTGTTCTCTTGATATATTTTTCACCAATTACTTGTGATTTTAAATACCATTGCTCTTTCCTCCTCAGTCCTGTAACTTCGGGTTTTTACCTGTTAATTTCTACCTTAGGATTTCTGATGGTCCTAAACTGATTGCTTCCCACGGCCAAATTTCTGACATTTGGGTGTTCCCACAAACCCAACAGCGTCTAAGGTTTAGTTCTTTACCAATTTTTTCCATCAAATCTATAAATAGGTTTTTTCCTAAAGGTTCATTTAGGTCTCCTTTTTTTTTTCACTACTAATGGTCTTTCTTTCACTATGTCATCTCATCCCTTGTGCTCAAAGCAGAATCACTCTTCTCCTACAGGGCATTCTCCAAGCAGGCGCTGCCTAAATGAGGCTGTATTGTTTTTTTTGTAATCCAATATGTTTTCCTGTCCTCTTGACAGGTGTCCANGTTATCTAATCCCTCGTGCTCGAAGCAGAACCACTCTTCTCCTACAGGGCATTCTCCAAGCAGGCGCTGCCTAAATGAGGCTGTATTTTTTGTAATCCAATATGTTTTCCCATCCTCTTGACATGTGTCCAACTGGGAATGATCAAAACAAGTGGGTTTTCTGTTTGTATGGACTCTTTATTAGACAGCCGAGATTTTCCCCATCATAGAGAGGGTGATAGCACTTTGTGCATTTATTTCCTGTTCCCTCTGTGTTGTCCATGAGTTAGGACTAACATTAGTCCTCCCAAGAGTCCAGTATGAGCCATTCCTGGTAGGGCGGGCTTCATGGCTTGCCTGCTTTTTGGCCTCACCCGGTCTTGCCTCTTGTGTCTGGGGATTTCTTTGGGAAGGATGGTAGAGCCCCTTTTTTTTTTTTCCCCACTTCTTATTAATTTAGTAGCCCTTGGGGAATGCTCTGTAGGAGATGCTGGTCTTCTATTTTAACTCTTTGTGGCAACAACTAATATTTTAGCAACAGACTACTATAACTAGTAATAACAGCTTACAACTATCAGTAATAATAAGTTACAACAGTAATAACAACTTACCACAACAATAATAACTTAAAACATCAGTAATACCTAGTAACAGTCACTTAATATATAGCAGTTTTTAGTCTGTGATTCAACTAGCCTTCGGCGGTTTTTTTAAAGTCACTTTGAGGTTTGTGGAACTTCAAATCGCAACCCACTCGGAAGAGTTGGTGGGTGACATTGCTGGGTCCGGTTTATTGTTGGGAGGTCATATTGGTCCTTTAATTCTGGTGATATGGGTCCAGCCCTTTTCTTGGGTCTGTACTCCGGTATGGGTGGTAACAACACCTGGAAAGGACCTTCAAATTTGGGAGTTAATGGAATGCCATGCCATGACTTAACCAATACCCAATCCCCAGGGTTAATCTGATGTGCATTAGTATCCAGAGGAGAGGTTTGGGGAAGGTATCTCTTTTTCCTGAGATTTTCTAATGTCTTTCCAATGGTTTTTAAGTATTTACATGTTATGGCCTCTCCCTCTGAATAATCTCTTATGCTATACGGGGTTATCAGGAAAGGGAGCCCAGAAATCATTTTAGATGGGGAAATTTCAAGATTTGATCAAGGTGTCGTCTTAATTTTTAAGAGGGCAAGGGGTAAACACTTGAGCCAATTTATTTGGGTTTCAACTATTAACTTGGTCAATACATTCTTTAGGATTTTGTTTATTAATAGGTACAAGATAACAAGGTAACCAGTATTTTAACTGAGAGAAGGCACTTTACAGTAGAATTCTTTAACTGAGTTTAGAAACTTGTATTTTATTTCTTACATCACAGCAGCACCAGGAGAAGGGAAAGAAATCTCTCCAACACCTTCCCCATACCCAACAAAAATCACCCATAATGGGGATCACCAGGGCTCTGGGAGTCACTGGGGATAACCCAACGCCAACCATGGGGATGGAGTTGGAGCAGCGCATGAAACCTTCCCACCCACGGGGAACTCGCAGGGCTCCCCTTACCAGTGGCTCTGTTAGGTCAAGTCAGAGCTCTGGGTGAATCACTTGGGACATTCATAGGGCCTCTCCTTGGTGTGGATGCACTGGTGAGTTATGAGCTGGGAGCTCTGGCTGAAGCTCTTCCAACACTCCCCACACTCGTAGGGCCTCTCCCCGGTGTGGGTCTTGTGGTCCTTGATGAGGTGGGAGTTCTTGCTGAAGCTCTGTCTGAATTCCAAGAAATTGTAGGGCTGTTTCCCGGGGTGGATCCGATGATGGGTGACTAGATCAGACTTCCATATGAAACTCTTCCCACATTCCAAGCACCAGCAGGGATGTTCCTTAGTTTGGATCTCCCAGTGCCAGATCAGGTGGCAACTCTGGCTGGAGTTCATTCCACTTTCCTAACTCTCAGTTTGAGAGATGATTTAAAGAGGACACTGGAGTGAGTGTCGTCTCCTCTACAGGGTTCCAATAGTCCCTTTCCACCAATAGAAAATGAATGTTAATAGCTGAAAGTGAAAAAATTCCAACAGCTTATGAACAAACAGTATGCTCACAAGGCAAGAAAAAAAAAGTAAATAACTGGTAGCTATTAAATTGTCAGACCTTACCCACCCCACACACCCTGGGACAAAAGACCCAAAATGCCAAAGAAATCCCCGCTCACGGCACAGGCGGCGCCAGCTTCTCTCCCAGGGAAAAAACCGACCAGGGGCTATCCCGAAGGAGATGAAAGCCCGGGGTTCGCCTGGTATTGAATTCTTCCCAAGATGGGCTCTTCAGGCACGGTCTCGGCAGGCGAAGCAGTGGGGCTGAAGCCTCGGGGTGTTTTCTCTCCCGGCTCGGCCCGGCTCACAGCGGCACCATTCCATTCCTGCCGGAGCGGAGACCCTGCACTCCAACAAAGCAGCTGCTCAGTTCGCCTCCAGGCACTCCAATGCTCCCCACTGCAGCCTCTCTGAACCAAGGAAAGGGGGGAAATCCTGTGTTTGCCTGGGCCAAAAAATCTTTCCAGCCAAACAAAAAACCACGCTGCACAGAGAGAGCCACAGAAAACCCGAGCAGCAAGGCTTCAAAACACCCGCGCACGGAACAAGGAGCCCTCTGCCCACCCCGGCCTCACACACCTCCTGTCCCCGTTTCCCGGGGTTCATGGAATGTACCATCACAATAACTCACTCCAGGAGAATTGTATGTACAATAATCACTTGTATCTATCTATCCATCTATCTATAAAAGCATGTACTGTACTCTGGGTACAGCAATATGCACGTAGGAAAGGAGTGGAGAGGCTGAACGGACTTCAGGGGAGACGAGGAATGCACAGACAGAGCAAACCCTCCAAGGGCTTTAACCTGATTCGCAGCTTTTCCATGTTTCAAGGGCTTTGACTGCTGGCTTTGAAAGAAGTGAGATCTCACAGTGAAAAGCAGAGCAGTGTGGAACCAGACACTGCTGTTGGAGCCAAAGTCTGGTCTTGTGACATCTAGGATTTGAAAATATGTTGAATAGAAGATGACTACAACATTTCCCAACCCATCCCTCCTCACACATAACAAAAAGCGATTTACCTTTTAAAAGGTTAAAAAAAATAAAAAAAGTAAAATGAACATTAAAAATGTTCCCTCACAAAAACTCAGGTTGAGAAAATACAGAATAATGAAGTGTGTCTAGAAAACCGTGCTGTCATTTCTCAGGTATTCAGCTCGGTGTCAGCTCAGAGCCGGGCTATGTCTCGCAGGTGCCCAAGTCCCCGGGGCAGCTCTGAGCAGCCTCTCGCGGCTTTCCAGCCCGGCTTTCCCCGGGCTGTGCCCCGGGCAGGCACTGGCTGTTTCCGTGGCGCCCCTGCCCCGCTCAGCTCCCCGTGCCCTGCAAAGGCGCCGAGGCTGCGCTCGGTGCCCCCGGGTGTCACTGAGCGAGGCAGTGCCGAGCCCCGGGGCCCGGGCAGAGCCCTGAGGGACACCCCTCGTCCCCGGCCTCCCGCGGGACACGGAGCCACTGCCCACAAGGGCCGGGCACGGTTGGCCGGCCAGTTCCTGCTGCCCCCAACAGCCCGGGCTGCAGCCCCAGGGCTCTGCAGGGCGGGGCTGGGGCTGTCGGGGGCACCGTGGCCAAAGCCTCCCGGGGCTCTGGGCACGGCCCGGGCTACAAGGCCGCAAGGCCGGGGCTGCTCCGGGCGGTTCCAGTCTGTCCCTCTGTTGTTGGGGGCCGGGTGTGGCCCTTTGTGACACGGGCGGCGTCAGGGCCCTCGGTGATGCAGGACATGGTGGTGCTGTCACGAATGAGAGTGTTTGAGATTGCTTAAAAATCAGTGGAAAGGGCAGAAGTCAGATTTAAGACTTAGCCACAAAGCACAACTAGTTGGTTGGTGAGATTCACTCTAATGCCTACAGGACACCTAAGGCACAGCAAGAGAAAACAAGCAACAACAAAACCAAACAAAACCCAGCAACCAAACCAGAAATGAACTGAGAACTCTCTAGGGGAGTGTGGGTGACCGTGCGTTGTGTTTAGGTGCATGGGACAAAAGACAGTTCGGCAGGAATTAAAAGAACACTTAGCAATACTAAGTGCTTAAGTACACTTAACAATACTTTTACTTCTACCTTAATTTATAACTTAGCTCATACCTTTGGGCTAGCAATTCAGAAGAGGAATAACATTTAATAGCATTTAACCTAACTTCCAAGTTCTACTTAGTAACTTAACAGAAAAACAACACTTAGCAACACTTAGCTTATAACTTACATTTAACAACTTAGCAAAAGAACAACACTTAGCAGCATTTAAGTAAGTTCATAACTATGACTGAACCTTGCTTACAGGCCTAACTTGGATATCCAAGGTACTTCCACATCTAAGAAAGCAGTATTTGTCCCAGATTTGCTATAGCATATGTGTAGGGGCACACACACAGATAGAAACAGTCAGTGCAAGCAATGACTGTGAAAAATTCCCTCAGAGGTCAGTGAAATCCATCTCCCATGGGCCTTGAGGAGTGAGGGCATTGGCCCAGGACACGTCGTGTTTCAGGGATCCTCCAGGCAGAGGAAACCCGAGGGTTTGCTGGCTCTGAGAGGCCCCTCAGAGGGACATTGCTGTCACAGCCACGGTGGCCCAGGAAAGCTCAAAGGGTCTCCTTTGGGACCACTGTTGATAAGGCCACAGGAGAGTGGGCTTCAGTCATAACAATGTTTCATCCCGGCCACAGTTTGGGTCAGCACTTCCTCTAAAAGTGTGAGAACAGGAATGTTGTGCCACTCAGGAATATTTTCTATGGCTGATCATAAGGAGAACAGGAGCCTTTTAGCAATTCCAGGCAGCAGACAGTATTTCTGATAAGCTTGGAAAAAGCTGAGCCCAGGTGCTGTTTCCAAGGACAAGACCTAACAAGCATTTCTCAGATCACACTGCAGCCTGGAAAGGAGGAGGGGGGAATGCAGCCCCACACTGGGATCTCAGGGTGTAGCAATGTATCTGTATAACAGGCCATTCTGATGCACCAACCAAACTGGTTGTGAGTAATATTATCAAACCACCTGCAGTTTTCTTGTTAGAGCTCTCAGGAATTCATCAAGCTTACTGAGAAAACAACAGGATCAAAAATAAGAAGAGAGCCTGAGAAAATGTCTGCAAAAAATGTAAACCCTAGATAGGGGAAGCACAACATGAGGATGCACGCTTGACCAATTGGATGTCCTGAAGGATGTGTGCCTGCCTCATGAAGAAGCAGCTTAGCCAACCCAGAGATGCGTGCCCATGTGGACAGTAACCTAGAATCTCTATCTGCCATGTAATGTAAACAATAAACGGCTTCTGCTGGAATCGTATTGATTCGGTTATTCAGTGGCCCATTTCCCCCCTGCCTAATGGTGACCCACGACGTTAGAAGAACACGTGATATTGATGCAGACCAGGTCTCTTTGAACTCTGGGTGTGAAGAGGGTCTGTGGAGAAGGCAGGCAGGGGGCCCAGCCTGACGCCTCCGGGGTTGGCCGTGGGGGTAGGAGTTGAGGAGTCCACTCAGAGTACGGGGCTCGAGGCCTTCCGAGGAAAAGCTCCGGACGAAAACTCGGGACTACGGGGGCTCGTAGCCTTCCGAGGAAAAGCTCCGGAGGAAAAAATACGAGTACGAAAGCATGAACCCTTTCGAGAAACGTCTCCGGAAAAACGAACGCTGCAGCGAGTTCACCGGATAAAACAGGTGACGGGCCGGGGCTGGAGGAGATGGGGAAGGTTTTGTCCAAGGAAGAGGAATCCACGTTATACCTCCTCCAAATTGTCCTTTCTGAGAAAGGGATTGTATATGACCAGGAGGTCTTAAAGAGGTTATTAAAATGGAGCCGGGAGAGAGGATTTTTTGCCACCCTCAAGAGCTCCGCGCGGGTGTTTTATCCTTCAGAAAACCCCGAGTGCCGGGCACCAGTCCGTTCGCGGCTCTATGCGGAGCGCGCAAGCTCTGGAGACGACAGGAACAGGACAACATTTCCTGAAACACAACTCCTTTCCCGGAGCTGGAGTTCCACAGCCATTCCCTCCCAGTCTCGGTGCGTGGGGTTTTTTTAACAGACCCAGCGGCTTTGCAGGAGCGGGCCCTGTCCGCGGGCCCTGTCCGCAGGCACCGAGGGAAGTGAGACCGGGTCAAAAACTCTCAAAATAACAAAGGGATGTTTATTGTCATTTAAAGACTTTGCTAGGATTGCATTCTCCTTTGCTTTCTAAGCAAGTAAGAAATTTATTGCTTAGGGTAATTAAAAATCTCCCGGAAGCTACATAAAGGCAGATGAAGTTACAGCTTCTTTGCTCCCCGCGTGCCGCGTATTTAATGAAGTTATGAGCAATTTAGAGGTTCCAGCGAGCAGTCGCGTTCTGCCCCCCCGCAGAAACCGCGGGTAGTCCCAGCCGAAATCGGAGCCGCGCTGGGCCCTGCTGAGCCCGTGACAGACCCTGCGCCAAGTCCCAGCGAACCTTTTGCGGGCTCCCGCGGCCCCACGCATGGCTTGCCCAGTCTTGCAGATGTTCCCCTCGGCCGCACAGGAGGTCCCCCGGCTCCCCACCCCCGAGCGGACACACTTTGAACACGGCGCGGAATCGGGCAGTGTCCTTCAGCAGCACTGCGCACGTGCAGCACAGCCGTCCCTACAACAAAATGGTGGCGCCCTTAAAGACGTTTCATACAATAGAAGGGCTGCTTCTTGTTCTTTTCCGTACAACAAAATGCCGGCGCCCCATTTGGAGCATGCGCATTACTACCGACGCCGTTTTGTGACCACCGAGGCTCGCAAGCCTCCAAGTACAGCGCCCCCTTTGGCCGCTTCTATTATTGCAAAGGGCGAGGTGGGAGAAGAAGGGAACAGAAAGTTACTCACGAATAGAAGGAATACAACAGCGAGGAAATTATTCTGTCTCGGCGAAAAGGACAGATTTGCGAGATGCAGGCTCACTGAATCCAGAAACAGACCCCTCAAATTTTATAGCACAAGATATTTCAGAAAGCAGTTTAAAATCAATTAATCGGGCTGAACTGAGGCGAAAAAGGATTAAAGAAAGAGATTTCGACGTCGTAAATTAACAACTCTTAATTGTGCCTTGTCGGGGAACTCAAAAAAGAGCCCTCGCCTCCTCCCCAGCGGTGGCCAGGGACAGGGACCCCGGAGCAGGGGCAGAGCGGCTCCACAGTCGGTGCCGCCGCCGCGCCCGCGGGCTGCGCCGCCCCGCCAGCCCAGCCCGGCCCGGCCCCTGCCTGGCGTCCCTCCTGAGCCGGCCGGCCCGGCCGTAGGGAACGCAGCCACCGCCAAGAACAACGTCATCGAACACAGATAACCTGCAGCTTGACATAGCACAATGGGACGATTGCAGTTACAGGCATGTCGGACACCGGCGCAGGACTTGGAGCAACTGCATTGTGTTTGCAAAGTGAATAGACAATTGCAGTTACAGGGCCAGAAAGGAAAATGGTAGTGCATTCCCTTGTAGTGCAAAAACCTATCACTAGTGTGAGGAAGAGATACTATCACAATGGATAGTAAAAATAGAAGTAAATTTTTAATTGGAGTCATGTATGCATTTACCACTCTAAAACTAACTTGGAAGACAAATAATCCTTTTTAGGCAGATCCGGGTAGAAAAGATCCAAGAGCAGACAGCTTCACAGGGAAATGAAAAGACCTTGTCAGAAATCTCAAAGAAGAGATTAACAGCAATCCAACAACCTGAAAACTTACTGAAAAATACAAGAGGAAACAAGAAACTTGAATATATTGTACAGGCATTTGCAGAATGCTGCAAAGTTGAATAGCAGTTTACCAAACTTCAGGTTGTTTTTTTAAGTAAAGCTGCACTTGCTATGAGGTATACTCAAGGTTGTATTTATATTTTAATATAAATTAAGGGTTGATAGAGCTAAGCATAATTAAGCTCCACTATGTTTTGCTTAGAGTACTGTTAAGTTATATGTTATTGCTTTAGTATCCGGATGCTAAGTTTTCTTCAGATTAATTTTTATCAAGTTTAAGAGTTGTTTAATTCAAAATTCTTAAGTTTTGTTAAAAGGTGCTTCTCTAAATTTCAAAGTATAGTTATACTTTTTAGAAAAAAGGCAACTCCACCTGAAGCAGCTGTGATGACCTGCTAATGAACATGTTTGTAGCCGGAAGAGGATGCAGTTTGTTTGTATTCCTTGAAAACACGTTGATATGTTTTTGGTTTTGTTTTTGTTTTAAATTAATTTTTTTGAAGGAATTCTAAATTTTTACAGTTTTAAGGTTCCTGGAGAGATAAGAAGCAATGAATGCAATGCCTTATTACCTATCAAAGATTTCAACATAATCTAAATTCTTAAATTCAGATTGTTGGCAAATTTGCCAGATGAGAAAACACAGGGTACAGTTGCAAGAAGCTACTCAGCTACTCAGCTGTTCCACAGTCTGCCAAATTACATGTTATTATATTTGTTTTCAGTAACCATGCAATCTAAGAAGTTTTACTAAATTCTTGTTTTGGTGAAATTTGCAGTTGTCATGTTTTTTTCTCATAACCAATTTACTTATAAGTTTAATAGGCTTGTTGAGACTTTTATCCCTCCAGTATACCATCATGCGGTTATTCTACTTACGGATTACTCACTTTTTCTTTTTATTTTTGTGTTAAGAATAGTAGAATAGGCTACATCTTGTCATATTTATAGTTGTATTGATGGTACACTTTGAGTATGAGTATGATGGTTGAGTATGATGGTTGACTTTGACTTTTCTTCAGGGTACCTTCTGTTTACTGAAGTAATAATTGAGCGACATTTTATCAATATGAAGTCTTTTTAGGGCAGAATTCTATGAGTTCATCTTGTTGACCTTCATTGCTGTCTAAATTCATTCATGCCAGGTTTGAGTGTTGTTCAATCTGAGTTAGTATGGCTTTTCCTAGTCAGTTGTTCGGTGTTTTTCTTTTTTATGCATCCTGATACCCATGGGTTGTGGCCATAAAGGCTGTGCAGGAGGCAGGAGTGTTTGGGCTTTTCTGTGTTTTCTAGGGGTTCTCTATGTCCGTTGATGTCTTTGAGCTTGGGTGGAAGGTGGAAGCTTTTGAGGACCTTATTTTAGGTGGTAGAGAGACTCTCTGGTCTTTTTCTTTGTGGAGTGTTGTCCATCCTTGCTGTGGGATGCTGTGTGCCTTTTCAGATTTGGATTGGGTTTGTCAGTGCAGTCTCTTTTTGCTTCCATCCTGTTTTTTGGATTCCAATTCATTTGGTGAGAGCTCATAATTTTACCTCCCTTTTTGTTTCATTTTACAGTTATAAATACATGAATGTCTGCAATACATTGTCTCAACTTTTGCAAATAATTACAACTGAGATAATTTTAAGAGAAAAGGTTGCAGTTGGAAACAATCTTGAATCGTGGGAGAGCACAGCCTTGAGCCATGGGGAACGGCTGAGAGCCGGGAAGTATATTGCATCCGAGGAGATGCGGGCCATGGTCTGAAGAACTGTGGACTTCACCCCTGGTAAGTCACAGCTGTGTTTTGAGTGTGATAAATGAATGGGATAGCTAATCAGAGGAAGATCTGAGGAAGAAGGAATTGAAGGTATTGCAAGAACGGTTTGGGAAGACTGGATGACTTCCAAATGGGAGAGACACTGCTGTGAGGAATCTGCTGTGAGGTCATCTGGGTCTGCAGTTGGACCCTGCAGTGGGAGTTTTGCAGTCACAGTTGAGCTAGGTGAAGGCCTGTGGTCAGAGGCCGCAAAGGAATACTTATCGTATTCTACTGTCATAGTCCTGCTAGAATACANTAGAATACAGTCATATTCTAGTAAGAAATAACCAGCAGTCAGAGTCTGCAAAAGGAACCCTACGGTGGGAGTTTACTGCAGTCAAAGGTCAGTGAATAGTTCGGGGCCAGGATGGCTGACTTGTAAAGGAGAACAAACC
>VXBN01009180.1:513226-528144 GCA_013397395.1 Sinosuthora webbiana | reverse complement strand
CTGGCTCATTGCAATTGGTGGTAGATTGCCTTCTGTGTTCTTTTTATTGATTATTTTTTTCCTGTGAAAGAAAAGAGATTTTCCTGGGGGGGAAAAAAACAAAAAACAAAAAAAATAAAACAAAACAAAACAAAACAAAAAAACCCAAAACAAACCAACCAACCAACCAAACAACAACAAAACCTGAAAAAAAAATCAGTATCTAAATCATTAAATTTTGGGAACCTAGTGTCAGCTAGAAACTCTTCCATTCACATGCTGCTTTTACAAAAAAGTATTTTTGACACTGATTCAGGACAAAATTAAGAGCTTGGAAATTTTCCTAAAAGAAATGAAACAAGCTCTGCATTACAGGGGAGCAACGCTGTGTCCACGCAATGGGAGGCTGGGACAGTAGCTCTCAGATGATGCTGCAGCCCCATCCCCACATTATAAAATAAATAATAAGAATAACCATTCATCATTTCCCTCCCTCCTTCAGCCTGCCCATCCCAAATTCCTCTTCCCACCCACCAAGCAGAGGGACTTGGATGGAGCCAGAGGTGCCCACACTGGGCAGTGCTGGGCCAGAACTGCAGGACTGTGGGGTTTTTATCTTTGCTTCTTATTAGAGCCAGTATGAAAGCACAGGAGGTGCAGTTTTCCCTGTGTTCAAAAAGAATTCAGATGTTCACCAATTCTTATCTGAAGTACAGTCTCATGAGTTGTGAGTTCTAGCTAACGAGGTAGAAAATGGCTGTCCCTAACTCTTTCCATGGTCTTTTAAGCACTAAGTACCCAATAATGAGAGGACACCTACACTATTTATAGCTCCACCCCAATTACCAACCACCTGTGGTCAGCAATGCAGATCTTTCCAATCAATTACAAAAAAACACCCAAACCCATGAAGAAGAAGGTGGAAGAAGAAGAACTTAGCCAACACCCCAAATCCTCCATCTTGCTCTCTCTATATTACTGTATACTAAAACCTGAAATCCTAAGTTTTCCACCCTGTGATATAACAGAATTCCATCCAAACTACACACCCACAATCCCAGTGCTATCACTCAATTTTGGAAGCCTGTTCCACGGCCTCAGGTCAAATGTAGTGCTTGCTTGAGGGTCACTGCCTTTTAGCACAGAATGCCTAAAATTCTCAGTTTCCAGAATTCCAGCACAGGATGGTGCAATTTGTGCCTGGCTTTGTTTTAAACACCACCCTAAAGCAGGATGGGACACACCTAGCAGGGCTGCAGGAAGGCCAGGGACAGGAACTGGTTCTGATTCTGAGAGGTGGATCAGCACAGGGTGGATGCCTTGAGTTTTATCTTCCATGTATTTCAGGTTCTGTGCTGCCCAGGGGTGCAGCTCTGAGCTCACAGTCAGTGTCACTCAGCTCTGCACACAGCAGGGACACAAAACAAATCCTTTTCCTGCTGCACACCAAGGACAACTTTCAGGCCCAAAAGCACAAACAAGGGTGGGCTGGAGGGAGGAACAAGAAGGATGGGACCTCACAGCCTGGAGCTGGAATTGGACAATTAAACCCCAATATGCAAATGGACAAAAAATTATAAAAATGTGAGACCTTGTGACCTGTGGTCCATTTTATGACCATTTTGGGTCCATCTTGGGTGTAGCCCTGGCCAGGCTCCTGTCCTGCCCAAGGTGTATCCTGGAGGCCTTTCAATAAATCCCTACTTTATTCTCCAGCTCTGTCCAGTCTCTGTTCCAGATCAGTCTTCCCAAGGCATCAGGATCACAACACAGATGTGTCCCAAGAGCCATGGCCCAGCCGGGATATCCTGGCAATACACCCCGTGCTGGAAGCAGTCTCTGGTATAGAGGCCAGGGAGGTGAGAAGGGAGAGGCAGAGCAAACTTTCTCTGAACTCTGTTTGCCACTCATGGATATGCTCAGCACAGAGAGAAAAACATCATATGTTGACTGAAAAAGTCAGAAGTCACTTAAGGACACTGACTTTGTGCAGTGAACAAAATAACAGGCTTGGTTCTTTCATCACTCTTTGACTTCACTGATGAGTCAAAAATCAAGCTCTCATTTTTAGCTGGTTGAAAACAAACTGTATAAGATACTGAAAAAGCTTCCAGAATTTACATCTGTTACCACAAATACAGATTAAATTCTGCCTCTGGGTGACCAGCCATAAGTTCTTCATGATTTGCTACACATGGGAGAATTTCAGCATCAGCCCACACATCCAGTCTCAAAGGGGTTTTTGAATTTTTAGGTCTCTAAGCCTGCTCATGCTTCTCCACAAACACCTGTTAATTTGAAAAGCTGCAGAATATGAAACAAAACAAAACAAAAAGGAAAAAAAAAAAAAAACAACAAAAAAAAGAGCTGCTAATGGCATTGGGGACAACAACAAGGCTGAGCTGAAGAAGCAATCTTTATCTCGGGGAAAGGCAATAATATTTGTAGCACATGCAGCAGCAGTGGTTTTCCTGCTGTAATGCATACTTTTAACTGGCTCTTTTCCTGGTCTCATTTTTAGCTCAGAGACTAATGCTCCTTGTTGCTAAGTCACATCAGTGCAACGCTGTGAAAGGACAAGTTCCGTCGAAACGAACGAGTCTATATTGGCACACACAATTTTCATCTGCGTTCCAGGAAATTATTTTGATGTGCAAACTCAAATTAAAGCTCATTCCTGGCCTTTTAGCAAGGCACATTTCCCTGGGAGCTTATGCTCTAAGTAACACTTACTGTCATTGCTCTCTCCTCTCTTGGAAAACAAGGGATGCTTAGAATTAATTCAAAAAGCTGTGGGAATGTGCAATATATTCACAACTTCAGGCTATGGCATATGTAGTGACACTATGTATTCAAGTACCAGCTATAATCAATATTTGTGATTTATATGCTGGAATTTAATGACCTCCTCCATACTTATCCTCAAAGATTAATATAATTTTGACTCCAAACCCCCAACAGCCTCTGTGCACAGCAGTCTGTAACACGAGGGCTTTTCTTGCCACAAGTTATACGGCAAATCTGAAAATGTTTCTCGTCACTATGGTGCAGTTTGCACACTGGAGATACACTGGAGAGTTGTTTGCTGGGGCACAGCTGGGGCAGGAATCCCAGAAATGTGCTGTGTCCTCTCCCAGAGGCACAAAGCTGCAGGTTGAATTGTTGGCAAGCCTCACTGGCTCCCAGGTGTAAAGGAGGGGAGAGGGGGCAGATGCCAAGAGCAGGACACAAACACTTGCTGTGCTCCCTCCCAAAGAAACCAGGCACAATGGAAAGGGACACAAGGAACTGGGCCTTTCATGCAGAGCCTGTCCTGATGGAAGCTGCCAAGTGGTCAAACACAAAAAGCAGTGGGAATGCTCTCAGCCTCTATCAAAAATGTTGGAGAATCTTCTCCAAGAACTTCACATTCCACAAAGATCTCTGCTTTACCAGGCATTTACAATTTCCTTTCAATTCTCCTTACAAATCTCCAGCACATTTTTACCATTTCCAGTTGAGCTTTTACATATTTGTTCTATCTTTTTTATTTTTTTCCTCTGAATATCAAGGACAAATCTCAAATTACCTGACAAGGATGTCAAAGCTCCTGCCTTAAAATTAAATCCTATCCTATCCCAATGTGAACTAGAGTATTTCCTGAAAGCTCAGCAGACACAGTCTAAATTAAGTGTTCACTCAGGAAAAAGAGAGGTACCCAAGCACCTGTCTTTAACCACAACAATAGCTACCAAATTTGAATACCACATGCTCTGGTTTTATTTTGCCAGTGAAGTATGTTTTGGCTTACAAAAGAACCTGAAGACTTTGCTGCTGTGGAGAGAGAGAAAAAGAGGGAGAGAAGTAAATACTAAAGATAGAAGAATAAAAATCCTTTGAAGGGGAATTGAGTTCTTGCCTACTGCTTAAGAAAAATGCACTATAAAGCAGCTATTGATTTTTCATTCAACAGCACTGAATGTTTTATTGAAAAGGAGCAATGCTCAGTAATTTGAATTTTCAATTAAGGTAGCACGTTCCTTGGACACATTTACTACTGCACTCCAGTGACATTTATTTGACTTTTAAAATCCCTCTACTATTGTATTCGTGTTTGTATAGATCAAACTCCCAATACAGAAAGTGCTCGGATTATAACGCTGCTGATTATAGACATGTCTGCAAGGCTCTGTGGACAATCTAATGACTTTATTTATAGGTAGGACAATGTGCAGTCAGGCACAGCTGAAGTAAAATATGGCACCAGGAGAGAGATTAGGCAGTTCTGCATTTCAGCTGAGAAATATTTACATTTTATTTGTCTTTATGGACAGTTTATAGGTGCAGTGAATTTAGTTATTTTAAAAAGTTTACATTTTAGAGGATTGGGGCATCTTTACTGATTATAAAATTCATCAGCTACTTAAATGCATAAAAATTTCAGCTGTAAGATAGCCTGCAGTATTTCTGGACTATAAATAGGTAATGGTGGCTCTTACTGGATTCCCTTCTGGAGAAAAACTGGCTGGTGACCTGCCAGCTTTCATGGAGAGCTTGAACTCCATGTGGTCAATTGACAAACTTTATAGTTCTAGAAATAGATCTAGTCTCTCCTAGTCAAAGGTGTTTCATGTTCAAAGACCTAATCATCTACTCCTGCTAAGGAAAGGACTTGGGTAATCCTTGGGTATTTTACCAACTATGGGAGGCACATCTTAGAGTCATCAGTAATTTATTTCATCCAAATTACAGCAGAGGTTGCACAAATTCCCACCAGTTTATGGTGTGTTGTGCCTAAAATCTTGATCCTTGCTCTTGAAATCTTGGTATGAGCAAAAGGAACACACCAGATACGCAAAGCCAAGAAGTTGCTCTTACTTTATTCAAAGTCTGGGTCCAAAGGTTTAGTCCAGTTGCAGCGACGCCAGCACTTATATCTCAAAGTAAATTGGGCTAAAATATCAAATATTCAAAAATCAAGGTTCTTCTATGCTACTGTGCCTAGTCTTGCCTATGTTTTGTTTTTTCTCACCTCTGGAACTGCTTGAGGCCATTCTGGAGGAGAAGTGGAGCACCTTAATCCCTCCACAAGACCGAGCCAGCCCAATATATTGTAGTGCTTTTTTTTTAATCTGTGTGACCCTTTAATCAGGCTGGACTCTACAGATGTACTCACTGAAGTGCTCCCAGCCCTGCTGCCATCTGACTGAGATTTCCTGTTACAGCTAATGAGGTGCTGCTCCCACTTAATCTCTAAATATGGCACAGTTCACGCTTTTTAGTTTGCTTAATGACATGCTATTAATGAAGACGTGACCTGAACAGCTACTTGCATTTATTGTCTTTTCTTTCCCCCCCACCCTCTATTTTTTTAAAAAAATATGCTGAGCTAATTTAATTTTTTGAGGCCATAAGCTGTTGTTTTGTCTGACAAGTTGGTTATAATCATCCAACACTGCCATGAAGGCGCTCACCAAGGTCAATGCATAAGCCAGCAATTTATCTGAAACATTCATCATGATATCGAAATGGCTTTGCTACTTTTCCAAGTTATTATTATTATTATTGCCTTATTGACAGAGCACAATGCTAACCCATACTAAAGAAAGGTTGAGTCCTCTGTAATTATGTGTATTTTCAAGCAATTTCAAGTTACTGAAAGCACAGAACTAGGCTTAACTATAACTTTGTTGAACAGTATCTATGCCGAACAGAACTGCTCGATATCTTGTTTTTCCAATGAGAAATGGCCCTAAAATAGGCACAGCAACACATGCCTTTATCAAAACAAATTATAATTGGCATTAAGCACAAGAACCAAAAGTTTTTGTTGGAGTAAATGAAACCACAATGCAATTCTCCGATCAAAACCATTAACTGGCAATCTTGGCGCAAACGAGATTTTTGTGGTTTTGTGTGTGTGTAAGGCTCAGATATTCAACAGCAGAGAATTAACTCTGCATCATTATTTTAAATTGAAACCAAACAAGAAAACAAATGTCAATTACCTTTCATTTCAAGAACAAGAAACCTTGTTTGCATGAGTGAAACCAGAGCCCATTGATTTTTAAAGGGATTTGAGTGTTTTCTTTCTTCAGGCTTGATTTGGTTTTACAATTTTTTATGTGTGGGTTATTATTTTTGCTTCTAGCAGACATCAAGTTGGCCAAAGACCAGTTATAGTTATAGTTACAGTTTTCTGTTCACAAATCTCCGCTCCTTTTTTTGAACCAGATGTTACAAAAACACAAAATACCTAAATTATGCTGGTTTGGGAGTTCTTCTTGGCTTCTCCTCTTAAGGCTGGCCAAACCCAACCAGCACAGCCTGGAGAGCATCTTGCCTTCTCCTCCCACTCCCTCTGAGGGGACATTACCCACAAATCTGCTGACAGGGGACTCTGATCCAACATCTTCACTTTAAGAACTGTGTGAATTCCTAAGAGATGCTACAAGGAAGCAGCTGGCAGGTGAAGGGTGCACTCCTGGCACAACCTTTGGTCCAGATAATTTTCTGTGCTTCTCATCCATTGGAGAGTAAAACAAATTTCAACACACTTTTGGATGTTCACAGCCATGTTTCAGCCTCCTTAGAAAACAATTTTCACTTTCTACTCTCTCCACTCTACTTCTTTTCAAACAAGAAATGCAGCATTGAGACCTACCCAAAAAAAACTAAGAGAAAACTAAAAATCAGTAGAACAGAAAACTGTCAAGCTTTAGAAATCAAACTTAAGAATTAAATGCATTCCATATGCTTACAAATGATCTTCATTAGCACCTAATTACAGTTTATTTTAATTAATCAGATGATCAGCTGCATTGATTCTTATCAGCAGATCAACCCTAGTATAAAGTACTATGAACATTTACAAGATTGCAGTTGACAATTCAAGTTATTTTCAAGTGCTTTGTTTTCTGGGCAACTAACAAACAAACGAATAAATAGGGCAAAATTTTGCTTTCCTGCTTAGCACAAAAAAATGTTTTCACTGAAAGAAGGAATGAATAGATCATATAGTAGCATGGTCTGGCCTGCATAAATTTAAGTGTGAATTTGAGATTACAGAGCCTCATTAAGTTTCAGAGATTTCAGAGGGGGTTCCACAAATGTACAATGAGAGCTCTTTCTAAACAGAACTCGAACCATGGCTGCATCAAGCTGGAATGACCATAAATGACAAATGACTAAAGACAAAGACAAATGAGGACATGCATGAGGCTCTGGATTCCTGTATGTTATGGTTCAATACTTCTCATCCTGATAAATCTTCTCTTCATCAATTTTAATGCCAGGAAGGTTTGAGAACAAGAGATGAACCTGGCCTGACGTTTACCTTTCTGAACTACTACAACTTTTACAAAATTCCTTGGTGACTTTTCTTCCTTGAAAGGCACCAGATGAAGCCAGAGATGTTGGCTGATGAGCAAGCTAAGTTTCAAAATCGACATTAAAGATCAAAATGTTACCATTATGATGAAAAATATCAGGAGATTGTTCAGTGCAGCTAAAAGCCTCTTCTTGGTACATACATGGACAGTTAATAGAGGGGTCATCCTGATTTTGCCCTAAAGAAACTTTTTTGATGGATAATGATAGAGACTCCTCATGCACTTTTCTACTCCATAGTATCTATGTATACATACCCTTCTCTATATATACACATAGAATAAACATAGAATTAGACATACCCATCCCTTGATGTTTATTCTTACTTCCCAATGGCAGTAGTGAGTTTTAAACTCCATCTGCAGACACTGAAAGTAAGTTAAAAATTCATTACTTCTGTGGAACCATGGAAAAGTTGATGCAAGCTGTTAATCCAAGCGAAAGCTATTGTTATCCTCAATGGAATATCGATCCTGATCTAATCCTGATCTCCCCACTGTATTTAGATCGTTCTCTCTGGGATGAAATTACTGATATTAAACATGCAGAGTGGAATAAATCAAAATATTTTAATCCTCCTTTAAATTCCACATTTGTTTACAACTTCACTTGGGAGACAACTGAATCAAACCCAGGTACCAATTTCCTTTCCCAGCTCCCTCAGCCTTTCCTCCTAAGGGAGCTGTTCCAGTACCTTCATCCTCTTTATCAACTTTCTCTGGATTGTCCCCAGGATCTCCATGTCCCCTTGTCCTGGGGAGCCCAGAACTGGACACAGCACTCCAGATGTGCCTCAAAGGGCTGAGCAGAGGGACAGGATGTCTTCTCTGACCTGCCGGGAATGCTCTGCCTGCTGCAGCCAATGTGACCAGGTGCTTGAAGCATCTCTCATACAACAGTCCCTCCAGTACTGAAGAAGGTGCAATACAAAAAAATTAATCTATTTAAACATAAGAAAAAAAAGCAACTTCTTTAAGACCAGAGTGGTCAAGCAGTAGAGCAAATTGCCCAAAGAGGTTGTGGAGGGTCCTTGAATACTTCCAAAATCCAGGGACGTGCTCTGGTTGCTCCTGCTCTGAGCAGGGAGAGGAGACTGCACAGCCTGCAGAGCTTTGTGCCAGCCTCAGAGACTCTCTGGTAGAGCTTTTATTGCCAGGTTATGGGCATGTCCTGTGTAAAGCCCAGGAAACATTCCCTTAAATCCTCTGCTGCTTTAGGGGCCAACCTTCATCTTCAAGTTTTATTTCCAATTGAGTGCTAATGAGAAAACCACTAGTGGGAAGCAGCACTTGCTGTTAGATCTATTAAGCATGATTAAAAGAAAGAGGCTGGAGTGCAATTAAGGTAAATATTTCATTGAGTTTTATTAACCTGCAGAGATTGTGTCCAAAGCAGACCCACTGAGGTCTGAGAGTCATTGTGTCAAATCCCATGAGAATGGGGCTGTGGGCTGTGGATAGAAGGTGGGATAAGGCTTTATTTGTAATACTTTAACAGACATTATTACTTTAACATTTTTCAGTCTTTTTGCTTACTACCATTACACAAAAAAATGCATCCAATTTAAAAAAAAAAAGAGGGTAATAAACTGTATTCTGACTCATAAAGGACAGAATTAGGCATACGGATACTGAAAGAATTAAATTTATCCTATGCTTCTCTGTTTAAAAAAGAGAGCACGTATAATAATGGACAGACACTGAAGTGTTAAATTCTTTTGGAGACAGTAGACAAACTTATTAATTTCTGAAAGTGGCAGAAATGGAATGCTTAAAAAATGAAAGACTGTTTTCAGTAACACAAGGTGTTTTAATTTAGATCATATGTCAATAACCGCCTGTTTTTCCATTTTGAGCTGCTTTTATTGCTTGCTTTCTTGGTTCTGCCTTATCTAACAGCTTGAGGAAATAACAATTTGTGTCACAGATTTACCTCTAAGTCTCTCTGACCATTTTCTCATTCAGATGTATTTTCTATTTCATCACCTTGCCTCCAATTCACTAAAATAGAATGGAAATATGCAAGAAGTGATATTCAAAAACCAAAATATGATATACTCTATGCATTTGTGGTAGCATAATGGCAAGGTAAACTGCAGTAGCAAGATAAGTACACTTCTTTTCTCATCTCCTCTTTTATTTAAAAAGTGTGAGAGCTGAGATTCTTAATTGAGTGCCTCCACAAATCAGGTGTTTGAAGTATCACACCACCTCCCACTTGAGTCATGAGAAACAAAAAAAACCCAAAAAAACCTGAGAGAGAATTGGCAGGAGATGTAAAAACTTTGACCCTTACTGAAATAAATATATATATAGAGAGAGATACAAAGGGTTTATATTCACTGACCAAACGTCTTCAACAATTGAGATTTTAAAAACTGATGATCACTGGCCATTCCTGCTGTCTCTCTACAGAACTGAGAAATCTGTTAATTCATGTGAAACAGCAAAAATTAGCCAAGAAACAGGGGATTAACAGGAAGTACAAAATTGGGTGTTAATTCTATCATCAACTTGGAAAAGTAACTTTGGAAAGAGTCCTCTAATGTTCCACTGGAGGAAAAAAAAACCCTACAGAAGACAGGATACATATAAAGATGCAGATCAAACCAATCTGCACATCTCAGCCGTGCATTATTTGAAGTTGAGGCTGGTTTCAAGAAGCTGCCTTGATCTTGGGGCCTCATAATCAAATGCATTGTCTGGTGCTGGAATGAAACCAATCTGCTTTGAAAGGCCTTTGCTTCATCCCTCCAAAAGCCGGAGAAAAAAAGTATACAGGGAAAAAGGTGTGATCTGATCTTCATCTCTAAGTTCAGACAAAGATATTTTAAAGAAAGTCGCTTGTACCTTGCTGCGTGCTGACAGAGAGCTCAGAGGCACAGAGGAAAAATACAGAATCAGTTTCAAATTAAATGTGGAAGGAATAACCTTTGTGCATGTGTAGGAAACAGATGAGAATCCGAGTTCTTGAATTTCAAGACTGACACAGTGGTTATTCAGGTGACATTTCCACCCAGTGGCTCTGCCTGGTGTCCACTGCTCAGTACTGGCCACGAAATCTAAAATGTTTCACCTTCTTTTTAAATACATAAAAGGGAGCTGTAAAAAGAAAGAAAAAAAAAATTGAGAGGACTAGCCTGCAGTTACTGGACATTATTTAAATATGATCATAATGAACTCATTTATTAACATCATCATGACCTGTTTCTCCACAATTCAACAGCACACTCTCTGTTAGTCTTTCACATTGATTTTTCAGCCACCAGCATCACATTGGCACAAATAAAACCCCATCTAGCCCTTCTACACTGTTTTTCAGCCACACTTGATTTTCTTAACAGTTTAGTGAGATTTTTGTACAAAATGACATGCACAAGTATTTAAAAAATACAGCAGCAAGTCACAGGAATCAGTTGTGTGCTTAGACTTCTCCTGTGGAAAGCTTTATTGTCCACAGAGATGAAAGATCTACATATGAAACAGCCGTGGAAATACAAGCATTTGGAAGGTTTTACTTGTAATTTAAGAACAAGAAAAAAAAAAAAAAAAAAAAAAAGAAAAGAAAAGAAAACAAAGCAAAGCAAAACAAAACAAAACAAAACAACAAAAAAAAACACAAAAAAACCCCCAAAAAACCAGTAACAACAACCAACCAACCAAAGCCCAAGCAAACAAACAAACAAACCCCAAAAAACAAAACCAAAAAACCAAACAAACAAATAGGAAAAAAATACACTTAGTGATGACTACAGTCTTTAGTCCTGTTTGCATTTAACACTTCATTCCCTGAACTCAGCTTTCAACTGAATGAGAAACTTTCATGCACTTCTTTGGGGATCACTCACTCTGATCACTCACCATTCAGTGTCTGAATGAATTTTCTATTTATTTAGACTGAAATTAGACATTTAATAAACAAGACCTGATCTCTAAAGAAAGAAAGAAACTCACATTAAAACAGCGATGGCCAGTGAAGTATAGCTTAAAACTTCTCTATTAAGTATTACCTTCCTCTGCCACCCCTGGTGCTCCTCTTGATACAACAACTTAATTGAGAATCAGATTTTAAAATGTAATATCAGCACATCATTGCTGCAAATACTTTAAAATAGTGATTGCAGTAATAGCAATGGATTTGCTGGAGCTGTGACATGCTCAGGTCCAAGTCCCTGTTCTGCTTTTGCCCCCTGTGATGACCCTCAGCAGTGGAAGGTCTGACCATCGGGGCCCTGCTGCACAAAACATTGTGATCTTACAACATGAACAAGACCTTTAGGATCAGAACCATGGAGTTCAACCCCTTGTACCTCAGAGCCCCTCTCCCCAGTTTATTAAAAATTCAAACTCCAGCTGTGGGCTTGCCTTTATCATGCACTGTCAGGGCACCACCCAGAGGACAGAAGGACAGCAGAGATTGCAAACGATATCTTCCCCAAATAACACTTTAATTACCAGCCTAATCCCCTTCCAACCACCTTTCCTAGATCTCTCTTCCACTGTTTTTTTGTAACGTCTTTGTGCAATCTAATGGAAGAGGAACATCTTTGAAATGCCAGCTTTTATTCTTTGATTTCTCAGAGAAAGATGATTTCTTTCCTGAGTAGTCCTCACTTATTTTTTCTACAATCTGTGCATGATCTGACCAGAAAACAAGGAAAAAAAAAAAAAAAAAAGCATTAATTCCTGGAAAGAGAAGGAGAGAAGGTAAAAATCCTGCATTTGCAAAATGGATACATAAGTCCCTTCCACTGTTCAACAATGGAAAAATGAATCTATTGCCTGATTCCAATTTTCATACAAACCCACATCTACCAGCTGGCCCAAACAGATCCCAATCACATCTACCACGTGTGAAATTATTAAACCATTTGATCACAGAGATTAAAACAGAAAGGGAAATGGATGAAATAAAAAATGGAAAGGGTTCTGGCATTAAAAAAAACCCCACTTTTGATACATCTATACATTACCAATATTCCTACCAAAGTTGTTATTTTAAATAGCTCATCACCACACCAAATAAAACACAATTTCTACTCTACTGATGTAGGTTAAAAACCTTTTTGTTGTTTCATTTTTTAACTCCACAGAAAAACACTATTATTTAGCACAAAAAAAACCCCAACCCAAACAAACCAGTTAACACTCCCAAAAGTCTGATCCCGAAGCAAACCCTAATGGCTGTGTCAAGTGGATTTTGTGATGTTCTGTACTAAGGCTGAGCTCAGACTACAGCTGTTTCCTCCAAACACTACTTTGATATCAATCCAAACAAAAGATTCAGCAAATCAGTGGAAACAAAGTGACTTAGAGCCAAAATAGTTTAAAACTGCCCAACAGATTAGAAATGTTATCAAGGAGGAGAGAGCAGAAATCTCACAACCTTTGTTTCTACAGGAAACCAAGCTGAAAGCCAATTGCCTCAACTCTTCCAAGTCTTTGTCAACACCAAAAAATCAGGTTTTTTTCCTTTGGATGAAGCAATTGTGAAGTTCAATCCTTCTCAATGACAGCCCATGAGTCTGCCACTCACCAGAGTTCTGGAGATTAACAGTGAAGATGCATTTCTGCTGAGAGGCTTCACTTCCCAAAGACGTTTTAATGGGAAAAAAGCAACCAACAACCCCCTCAAAACCTCAAAGTGGATACAAAGGAAACTCGAATACATCTGAACAGTGAGAGCTTGCAGTCTAGATAAACAACATATGCTTTGCAACCAACAACATTTTTTTTTGTAAAGAGAAGCAAACAGTCTTCAGTTTACAGGTTTAATTAAAACCAGCCAGAGCATTTCAAATTCTGATATAGAAAATCATGAAAATAAATTAAGGACAGAAACAGTGATAGTTTCTCATCTGAATTGCTCTATTTGTGTTTTGTCATCACAGATGATTTTTCTATACGTTTTACCTTTTTTTTCCTTTATGCATTTTCTAAAATGGATTTACAGCAGCCCTTCCTTATCTTAAAACAAATAAACGTCGATAATTTCACATGGTTCTTTTAATGTCTACACAAAGCATCATACAAAAAAACCCGTGTATAACCTAGGGCTACACATTATTTCTGATTTCATATTGGAGGGCACAATACAACTCAGTCTAAAGAGAGAAAACATTATTTGTGAGAGGTACAAATTTAGGTGACTCCTCATATTCATCCCTAAGTGTCTACACAACACTTTGCAACCTAGACCGTTATTATGGAGATATAGTAGACATTTTTATTCGACATACCTTTAAAACAACCACTTTTCTTCTCTTGGAGAATGGTGCAGAAAACTGTCTGGGTGTTTACACTGTCATTGTTCATTCCTCTACAAAAAGGAATTGTTACTTACACTTTTAAATTAATTTTAAATACACATCTATGTATAAACAAGAAGAAAAAGCTCCATGTAATATCACAGAGGCTGCATGAAATTACCGAACTTTTGTTAAAAATATTTCTAAGTGTAGCCTATTAATTTCTAACGCATTTTAGTCCCTGTGGTACCTCTTTGAGCCCTTGTTTTTGTCCACCTACCTTGTGGCAGCTTCTTGATGCCTGGGTTTTAAGCACTTACTGCTTGTAAGTTTCCTTCTGCAATAAATAAAAACAACCTCTTGGACTAATTCAACCTACCCAGGGTCAAAGCCCTTTAGGTATTTAACCTTTTTTGAATTTAAAATACAGGTGCTGCAAACCAAAGCAATGCATTGAGGGTGTTCCTGTACAGCAGACAGAAAGTTAACTTTAAGTATCTTACTTTGCCAAACTTAAATACTGGAATAAACTCACCATGTAAATATGATAATGAGTAAATTCTAACATATTCAGTCAAACATCTACGGAATTTTTTTTGTGTCTTGCTTAATTAGTTACAGTTACATGTGCTGCTGTCTCTCATTAACTTTGTAATTCCTGGGCATGCATAGGTGGGTGCCTCACTAAATATCCTTTGATTAACGCACAGCACTCATATAATATATGCTAATTCCTATTTGCTAGGAAGTTAATTATAAAACTTTGATAATCTGTTTTGATAAATTTAGTTTAGTGGAAAATATGTGTTCCTAGAACAGAATCGTATTAAGTTTGTTTTGCTTTTGATTTTTTAAGGCAGTTACCTGCTACCTGTTGGATGAATCCTTTGCCTGCAGAACAGGCAAAGCCAAGATCAGAGTAAGATCTGTCGTGGTTTAAGCCCAGGTGGCAACTGAGCACCACAGAGCTCCTCACTCACCCTCCTCACTCCAGCCCAGAGGGATGGGGAGCAGAGTCAAAAGTAAAACTTGTGGGTTGAGATAAGAACAGTTTAATAATTGAAGCAAAGTAGAATATTGTAATGATAGTAAATATTAATAGGGATAATAAAAAGAAGAAGGAAAACAAACAATTGCTCACCACACCCTGACAAATATCCCCAAGCCCTGTGTAGTCCCACTCCTGGGTAACTACCCAATTTATGCACTAGGCACTGGTTTTAAGGTGTGGAATATCCCTTTGGCCAGGTTGAGTCACCTGTCCCAGTTCTGCTCCCTCACGTCCTGTTTTGTGTCCTGAGTTGAAGTACATTCTATCACCATC
>VXBN01009180.1:477525-506985 GCA_013397395.1 Sinosuthora webbiana | reverse complement strand
TAAATATCCACTGTTCCTTTGATAATTAAGCTTTTTTAAACCCTAAATTACTCCATATTTTAGCTAAAGAGTAAGGATTTTGACTGCAACTATTTATGAATTTAACTTAGAGAGCTAAAATTATTAATCTCCATAATTAATCTGTTTGGGGACCGATTTCCTGAAATGTGATGAAAAATTGCTGCTTTGGATTTTACCTTAGGGGTGTTTAATCTTCCCAGGGTTTTTTCCTCCATGAGCTGGATGCCTTGGAAAGGCCTGTGGAGCTGCCAGCCTTGCTCTGTGTTATTTGAATAAAAACCCTTTCACTCCTGAGTCTTTCAGCTAAACATGCAAAGAGGGGAAGTTTTAGAGGAGAAAGTCAGTACAAGTAACTGATTTATCTGGGTAGCAGCTCTCTCACAATGTTTTGACAGAAGTGTTCTCAGAAATGTCTATTTTTAGTCCCACATTCTGCAATCAATTTCTTTGTAAACTAAATAAAAATCAAGAAAATGCACAGATACCTCAGAAAAAAAGGAGGATGAAAAGCCACAGGATGATTTCTCCGCCTGAGGGAAGCAGGAGCACTCTAAAGTTCAGAATGTGTTATAATGTTAATAATCACACCATTAAATACCAGCAGCCTCAATGCAGAAAAGCACAGGGGATTTATTTGTTGGGTTTTTTTATTAGTGACTGCTCCATCAGCACAAATATTCAGGAGGTTTGTCCCAGAGCTTCTGCCCTGGGGAGGATGGTCTTAACCTGAATGATTCCTCCGCACCAAGACACACCCAAAAGGTATAAACGCCTCGAAAAAACAACTTCCAGAAATACGAGCAAAAAAAAAGAAAATTTTTATTCCACCTCAGTTTAAGAAGTGCATATAGCTTATAATGTATACATGGGGTTCTGGTAGGATGCTATTTGTTCAGCAGCCCTGGTGGGGCTCAGCCATAACTCAAGCACATCTCCAAGGACCTTTGATTTTCATTCTGTGTTTTTCTAAAAGCGCTCAGTTGAGACAATAATTTTAAGATGAAAACCCCACTTTTTTTTTCCACTTTTGCTAATTTTAGGCTGTAGTTTAGGGTGCCCAAGCAAGACAATTCTATGTCTTCACTGACTGTTCCTGCCTTACTTTAAACATTAAACTGAAATTTGGATAAAAAAGTATAATGACGGAAGTAAACCTTAACCCTCTTTTTTTCTTTTCCTAAGCCAGTTTACGAATATAAATATTTATATAAATATTATAAATATTTAAATATTATAAATATTTAAATAAATATAAATATTTTCCCTCCTTTTTAAATTGGATTTTCATATAGGCAGGATGAAACTTTCAGCTTTGAGCAATTAAGAAACACAGACAAAAGGGGTTAATTTTTCTTTCTAAATTAAACTCTGAATGGTGTCTTTTTGAGAAGATCTAACTGTGATTTCTATATTATCTTATTGCATAAGAAAGCTGCATTTTCTGCTATCAGGACATCAGCAAAGTCAGTCTAAAAGTGTCTGTGGGTTGTAATCAATAATATAAGAGGACATGTCACCAATGCTGGTGCACATGCAAAAATATATAAAAAATAATTTTTGTATATTTCCCAGTATGTGCTGATAAAAAAAAGTTTGATTCATGTCTGTACAAAATCTATTTACATTTTGGATCTTGAGTTCTGCCTGATGATTTTTTTTTTTTTTTAATAGTCTAAAATTTTAAAACCTGCTCTGGGTAAATGCTAAAGTGTAATGCTGAACATACCAATAAACCCATCTTTGCTAAGGGACCTGTCAATCCAATTTTCCCACCCCTAAACTAGGGAATGCACAATAACCCACCTTAAGATCCACTGCTGTGCCAGTTTCATTTAAGACCAAAAGGAAAACAATCATTTTACGACAAAGCAGTAATTGAGACAAACATGTGAAAGGCTTGAAAGGCATCAGCCCACACAGGAGCAAGGATTTGTGTTCTCTCTGAGGGTGGAACAGGCTCCAGAGCCCAGAGCAGAGTTCTGAGTGGCTCCTCCAGGGATTGATGCTCCTTAGGGTGAGATCCTGGTTGTTTAATCACCTTGGATGTGCCCCTTCGGCAGGAGGAAGGTGCTGATGTGCATCAGGGTCACCTGAACTTTAAACATCAGGGCTCTGTCTGCTGCCCTCTGCCTGCCACACCCTCCAGCAGCTGGAGCCGCTCCTGGACGGGCACAGCCCCTGATCAAACCAAAAGAGCAGAAAGAGCTGTCAAGTTTCCAGGGTGTCTTCACTGAAGGCTATGGCGATGGGCAGTTATAAAAGTCCTTTATTGCATGGCTAAATCAGCCTCATGAAGGCAGAGTTGTTACAGTCCAAGGCAGTGTGCAGAAAGCCTCTAACAAAGTCTCTGAGTCCCAAGCAGGGACAGCAGCTACAGCAGCAGTGACAGTGTAGGAGATGCATCACTGAAGGATGTTGGGGCAACAGGCGGCTCTTCAAAACGCTGTTTATTTTATCAAAGATGTTACAGAGGGTGTAACATCCATTTTATCCTGGATGACAGAGGGTGACAGAGCCACGCCTAAAGCTGCCAGCCACAGCTTAGGCCTGCCTGCAACCAGTTCAGTTTTGGTTACAATGCATCATATAGTTTTCTTTGCTGAGCATCTTAATGCAGAAAGACCAATCAGCATAATACACAATACCTTTACCATTACCTCCAGCCTATCAAAACTACTGTCATTACCACATTATGTTACAGTTTAAGCTTAAAGCTCTTTTTCTATTTTCTTGCAGTGGAAAATTCTTAGACTACTTTTCTACTTGGTAAAAATATATTTTTTGTTTGTCTATAGCATCTTTTACTTTTCTTGCCTATAGTGTATTTTGCTTTTCTTGAGACCTCTTTCTGCTTGCTATAAACATCTTCTTTGTTTGTGGTCAACATATCCTTTGCTGTAGCCATAAAACCTCCTTCCAACTCGACTTAACCTTTGCCTTATTAGTTGTCCAGTAACAACTGTCTCAGCAATCCTTAATTTAGACACCTTTTATTCTTCTATATCAAAACTTGCTTCTATTTCTATTCCACTTTCAGGTTCCACATTCAGAGAGACACCTGCTAAACCTGTGAAACTTTCTTGTCAAACTTTCATCTTCCCAACACTTCAGTGCCTGTGTGTAGTCTGTGTCCCGTCAGCGTCTTTATCAACAGCAATCAGAGCAGCAGCAACAACAGCAGCAGCACTGGTGTTTTCGTGAGTCCTGTGTGTGTGTGATCTCAAAGCCGTGCATTTTTATTCTATTTTTAGCCAATTAGGTACATACACGAATTTTCTATAGTCTTGCTGTGCCAATCCTAAGTTAAGATTGATGTGCAAGCACAAATTCTTAAACAAGTCCTACGTATATAATTCTATCTGTTCCATCTAGGAATTTTCAGCAAGGCTACATGATTTTTTGTTATGACTAGAATTTAACTAATTTTGCAAAAGGCAATGCCACTTGAACTTTAAACTAGGTATTGGGTCTTTTTCTTACTTAACTAACTCAGCCTCTTATTTGCTAAGGTGCTTAAAAATCCTTTATTTATTTAAAACTAAACTTGCATTTCTACCTCATGTCTGTGTGGATTTATGGATTTTAGTTTTTCTGAAGGTTCTCATTCAATCCTCACATTTCTGGGCCTCCTGGGCCTGTGTGGATTGGGGTGAGGGGGATCCATACTCCAAGAAAAAGCCACTTTTGGATGTAGAAAAAGCAATTTCCACTACGGGGTGTCCGTGAGGTTTTTGCAAACAAACAGAAAACAGGAATTTCACTTCCAAGAGAGTGACATGGAATTGACGCTTGATGGGCACACCCAGCCCAGCTTTGGATCTTGCCTGGAGCGTTGTTTATCCAAGTAAGAACAAATAACATTGCCTTGGAATGGTGTGACAGGCTGCAGGGTGGGGGGCTCCAGGTGGAATGAAACTGCTGCTACAGTTTGTTCACCCCAGAAAAACCCATGTATTAGTAGGAAAAGTAGTTTCTCTTTTGTAAGTGTTCGCCATCATCGTTCTAACAGCCATGATACATGAGCAGCACTCTCCTCTCGATTCTAGTGACAGTGAGAACATATTAATAATGAGGGGGAAAAAGAATAATCAAGGCTATTCTTAGAATAAACTATAATTAGTCATGGTTGTGAAATTTGTGTGCTGTTCTTTGCTGTCTGGAAACAAGATGGGTGTGTAAAATATCCAACTTCCATAAAATTTGTTCATAGAAAATGCTGTGTTGACCTCATTTCCACTTGCAGACTGCTAGGTTTAAACATTTTTAAAAATATATGTTTAAAAAATCTTCCTATTTGCTTCCCTTGAAGTAGATTCCGCCTCTACAAGTGAAGAGAGAAAAAGTAATTTAGGGTTGGATTTGTACTGTCTAAAAGGTATCCTTAACGGGGTGATATTTCAAAGCCAGAATCTGTACCCTCAGATTTCTCACATCCAGAACTTTCGTGTCCAGAATTGTCTCCAGTGTAAGGGCTGCTGTTTCAGTTCCCCATTTCTGTCAAATGCTGCTCAAGATGAAAGCACCGCTCAAAACATTTTCACCCACGCGCTGTGCTGGAGCACACAGCAGTGCCTGCTGAGTTTGACTGGACCCCAGATCTTCAGCAAATGCTCACAGTGACACCCACCATCCTTTCTCTCTGTTACAGGAAGCTTCCTTTTCATGTTACAGGAGGCCACTCTAAAATAGGACTGAAACTCAAAAAACCAGTTCCTGCTCTTACACAAGAGGAAATCACTGACTTTTACTTCTAGCTCATTGTAATAAAAACCTCAAGTGATGTGATTCAGATTTCTTTCCAAGGGAAGGTGAGATGATCTTTGTTTCTAGTGGCACCATCAAAGCAAGAACAGGCTTTTATCAATTTAATAAAGGCTGAGCAGATGCTGCAGTCTTATCATAAGTGGCATTAACAGAAACTAGAATGTAGGCAAATACAATACCAGTGCTTGAGATCACTTTGTCCTCTCCACCACTCATCCAGAAGCAGAACTGGGATTGGCAGCTGAGCCTCCAGCCTTCAGCATCATTTTGTCCTAATGCAAAACCACCAGCAAAAATTTGCCTTGCTTTCCTTTTAAGCTACATCTGCTGCAATTACATATTTAAAAGGATGCCCTGATCAGCATCGCCAACTTTTAATATTCAGGATAACTTATCTCTGATCTCATACCACTGTAAGATGTTATTATTGTCATAGATCAAAAGACTTGATGAACCTTGTGTTGGATGGAATGCAGGAACCTCCTGCAAAGAGAGAGAACCTCCTTCTTTTCCTACTTTCAGTGTGAACATTCAGTGCTGTTCTTCTGAGCTAGGCTTTTAACTCTGCTTTGAAAGCAGCTGTTGATGCTTCTGAGCACAACTTGTCCAAGATTTGCATGAAGGCTGCTGATCTGAGCTGTGAACCAGTGCTGGTGGTTTGCCTGTAGGGAACATGCTGGGAAATGTCCTGTTTTTATCATTTGCTGAAAGACAGAATCACAGAATGAACCATGGAATGGCCTGGTTTGAAACAGGACCCTAAAGATTCTCGTTCCAATCCCCTGCCATGACCTGACAAGGTCCATCCAACCTGGACTCGGACACTTCCAGGGATCCAGAGGCAGCCACAGCTTCTCTGGGCATCCTGTGCCAGAGCCTCCCTGCTCTCAAAGCAAGAATTTCATCCTAATATCTCACCTCAACTTTCTGTCTTGCAGTTTAAAACCATTCCAAAAGAGGGGCACAACCCCCCCATCCCTGCTGCCCACACGTTCTTTGACACAGCCCAGGCCATGGGTGGTTTTTGGGTGCTGAGTGCACATGGCCAGGACATGTCCAGCCTCTCCCCAAGTCCCTCTCAGTAGGGCTGCTCTTGAAACATTAGAAATACTAAAATTACAGGATGATCTCTTCACCTCTTGAACCAAATAAAGTCTGAAAAATTTATCATAAGGTTTCCTAGTCATCCCTCAGCCCCCACAAAGTTTGCTGCAAGGGTAATTGTCTTGGTTTGGGAAGACAGGTTTCTGCCAGGGAAAAGCCAGAGCTTTCCTTGGAATGGAGGACGTAAACCCCCTCCTTCCAAAGTATTATAATTTTGAAATTAAGGGGCTCTCAGGCAAAGATATAAGAATAGGAATAACAGTTCTTTACTAGGAATATTAAAAATGTAGTAGTACAAAAAAGCAAACAAACAAAAAAATCCAGAAAAAAACACTCACAGAGTCAGAACACGACCTGACACCCTTTTGCTCAGGGTGTTGGGAGCAGTCCAATCAAGTCCTCCTGCAGTGACAGATGTGGTTCTGTTGGAGCAGAGATGATCCTGTAGAAGGGTCCAGTGGTGCTGAGATGGGTCTGGTCTTCCTCTGGGAATCCAGTGCAAACAGGCTGTGCTGGTGTTCTGAATGCCAGGTTTGATCCATGTGGGAATGCTGGGCTCCTCCCCCTGGGTGGAGCATCTCCCAGTGGGATGATGGAATTGTATCAGCCCTGCAGTGAGCCTGGATGGCCCATGAACAGCAGATATTCCCTGGAGGGAGTATGGGTCCTGGAAGGGATAAGGAACACTGCACCACCTGGTTTAACAGCTGTCCACTAGCAGAAGGCACCCACCCCCTCCCCCTGGAGTTATGAGGAATGGGTCATGCAAGACAAAAAGAAAACACCTCCCCAAATGACTTCAACAGATGGAAAAACAGAATAAACTTTTTTCTTTTGTTACATAACCCAAGACAGCAATGTAAACAGAATGCACAGTACATTGCAAAACCAGCTCTGCTCCATTTCAAATTCTTGCAAACTTTGCTGCCATCCTGGTGCTGTGGCAGTGCTCACTCCCTCCAGCAGCTGAGTGTGCAGCCAGTGCCGTTCTCACCCCCCCATCAGCAGCAGGGAGTGCTGCAGGAGGAACAGAACTCATTACTCTCAGCCTCAAAGCAGCCCTGAAATAAAGGTTTTCTGTGCTTAGCTGTTTGTAAAGGGCTCAGTGCATATTTGACATCATGCTTTTGAAGTCACCGAAACTAACACACTGAAAAAAATCCCTTTGTTGGGATCGCCTGTGCAGTGCCAGAAAGTTCAGAAGAAAATTGAATATGCAGATATTTTTACTAGTAAAAGGAAAGAATGTTCTCATAAGACAGAGAAAAATCAAACTATTTCCTAATTTATGTATAGGAGTTTCTGTATGTTTATAACTAATAGAAGAAAACCTTATAGATTGAGGGGGAACCACAGGAATTTTTAAAAGGTGTGCAGTAGTGATAAGCTGAATTCAGGCATGGAAAATAGATGTCTCCTTCTCCTGTAATCCATAACATTAAATGTAATTGTGGGAACCTTTAGTATTGATTCATTAAAATAAAGCAGAATTATTTTAATTAAAAAACCCTCTATTGAGATTGCCAGCCTTAGACACGTATACTGAGAAATCTTCTGACTTTCACTGTTCTGTAAGGCTATGATCTCTCTTTTCTTTTATTTCTCTAAATTTGTGTAGGTGAAATTTTAATAGTTTCTTTTTCTCTTCTGTTGAACATAGCATAGTAACACGCTAAATATTTATATTTTACGGAAAATGAATGTTCAACAAATGAGAAGCATAAAGAGAGGAACTTTTTTAGGTGTCTATCTGAAAATGAACTGTCCTCTGGCCCAGCTAACAGCTGCAGGCTGCAAAGTACCAAATTCAGCTTTTTAAACGGATCTACAGGAACCCAAAATGCAAAGTCAAAACCTCAGGTTTATTTAGCGACCACCACCACCATCTGAAGTGGAATGCACTCGTTAGCTGAGCCCTCCTGGGCCCTGCAGAGATGGAACCTCTGTGCCTCAGGTTGAATTTCAGGTCTCCACAGGCGCTGGCCTGATTGGGCCAATGAACCACAGGGAAAATGTCCATTTACTCCCAGAGGGGGCTTTGCAAACTGGGACACTTTGAGATGGGTCAGGGAGTGGTGAAATCACCAGGACTCACTTCTCAGAGCAGGCCGGAGGAGCCAGCTGAGGACAGAATTTCTTATCCAACCCCAAGCTGCAGCCAGAGGAGTTGATCTGGTTGCCCACTCAATTCTGGTCTCTGCTATGGGTGCAGAGGCACCCATCCCATTCACACAGAACCTCAAAAAAAATACCCTAAAATATCCTGCTGCTCAGTGCTAATTTTAATCTGCATTTAGGATAATAAAATTAAAATAATAGCAGAAGGTGATTAACCAACCAAAGGAGATTCCTACTTTTGCATCATAATCTTATTAACTCTGTCTAAAAAATATTATGATCCATTATCAGAGAGAATGAATACTAACATGTCTAACACAGCAAATGAACTCCTCTTTTTCAACAGTTCTTCTTTCCTGTGGACAAATGCTGGCATTAACTCAGCACAATCTACAATAACCTCTGTCTTTAAATCAAACTTGACTGTAAAATCATTTGAAAACCCTGTGCATAGACTCCTACAATTCCACCATTTCTCTAGGCATAGAGACAATAATTTTTGGGCAGAGAAGGTGACTGGTTGTGTTGGTTTGGGAATATTAAATAAACATTCAGCAAGAGAAAGTTTTTATTCCTGCCTTATATATGGATATCCACCTATTGAACAAACACACAAGCAGAATTTCAGGGAATAGTTTTTTTTATGTTTAACTTTCTGGAAAGTTATTTTTCCTTTTTCAACATGGTTCTCTGGTGAAATTTTGGATGATCGGTTAAAGCCTGAATGCTTCAGTGAGGAAAACCTCGAGCTGCCCCTGGACTTGAGCTGACCTGGGGCTCAGAGAAAAATCAAATATTCACTCTGGAACCCAGACTCTGAGCAGGCAGCAGTTCCCAGCAAGAGCAATATCAAACCCCTTTATCTAACCATCCACTGTTATTCACTGCTGCATTCCATTTCCTTCAAAACTCAGACATCCTAAAAGAAAAACCTCAAGGCTCCCATGTGCTGCCTGCCCTCCCTCAACATATTTTTTGGGTTGTGTTTGTTGTTCGGGTTTTTGGTGGGGTTTTTTCTGTGTAAATTGAAAACTGCAGGAAATAAAGGAACTTCACATGCAAAAAATAAATTCAGATATCATGAAAAGTCCAACTAAATAAAAAAAAGTCTAGAAAACTCAGAGCTGCTAGTGCATCCATCCTCAGAGTCCCCCGTTGTGGCAGAGCTCTGAAGGAGCCTCCAAACAGCGTGTGATTTTATAGACCATATGATCTGCAATATTTACCATGCATAATGGAAATAGATAAGGCAAAGCAAACAGCTTGAATTTTGTATTTCCTTGCTTTTTATTTAGTCTAGGTTGTTAGCACCATGTGAATGTATATTTGGGAGTCTCTGTGTTTGTGTGTGTGTGCATATGTGTGAATATATAGGTATAAACAAACACACAGAGTCATTTCACTGGATTTCTCACACATCAGAAAGAATACTTTCTGAGCCAGCAGCTTTGAAGTCCTAAGAATTCTCTGGAAAAAAAGGAAAGGCATTGTTTATTTTGGTCAGAATTGGGAAAAAACCCCAAAACAAACAAACAAAAAATACCCAAAACCAAAAAAAAACCCACATTATGCTATTTTTTTCAGCTTCTGTGTCCTTTTGCTGTCCCTACTCTGTGCTGCTTCTTTGTGGAGCTCCTGAGTTTTAATAACTACAAATGTCAACACCTACAACCAGAATATTTGACCATTGTTTTGTAACTTGAAAATGTACTGCTACAAAGTGTTAAGCACATGAGACTAAATGGGACATGAATTGGCTAACTGCACTCCTTTTTTATTTGGCAGTACATACAGGAGTAGGGAACAGAGGCTCACAGGAATTTTAAAGCAGAAGAAACATTTGTATTGCATTGAAAATGTAAAGGCACACGCTTGAAAGCAATTCCTCCACAAATGAACATAGGTGCACAAGTCCTAGGTCACCTTGACAACATCTGGCTTGTTAGGCTGGACCCATATTTGAGACCTCTGATAGGGGTGGGGCCAGAAAATAAATATTTGAGTAATTCAATATATCAAGACTTACCTGCTCTCCCTGTGTTGAGACTAATAGGGCCATTTAATTTTTTTTTATTATTTTAATTCTATCTCTGGAAGTTTGTGCCCCCAAGATTTCCCCTTGCAATCACTGCTCACTAGCATTTATTCTATGTACACCACCCTGTCTGCTTGAAGCCTGCTCCCACTAATTTTTGTAGTTCCACATTTATCTACAGTTTTCTGCCAAAACAGTTGCATGAAGATCTACTTGCCATCAATAAGCTTGGGATTTTCTAGTTAGATCTTTTATTTCTTTATTTCAGTTTGATTTTTTTTTTTTTTTTTTTTTTTTTTTTTTTTTTTTTTTTTTTTTTTTTTTTTTGGTGATTTGGAGTTCTATTTCCTTTCTCTAATGTTCAGGAAGGGTTAGTCACGAGTTTATGATAACACATGTAAATTTACTTATTTTTAGAAAATGTCCTTTAACACTCTGGGTTCATTGTCAGAGTCTGTGGTGCTAATAGCTGTGTTAATAAAATTATTATCTACAGTGAAGAAATTGCTTTCCATACATAGAAATTTAATGAGATGGAAATTTTCAGGAACTGAGCTGATTCTCAGCAGTGCTTTGGTAGACTCTCATAACATCTGCCCGTGTGCAGGCTGCAAACACTCAATGCTGGGAGAGATGTCATTAAATTAACTCTACTTTTGTGCTCCACAAACACAGGCTCCTCCCCTTAATAAATTAACTTGGTTATCTAAATGCTAAGGAATCTCTCTGTTTACTGATCAGATCTTCTCTCTTCAGGCAAATTAGGTTCAGGAGCACTGTGGGGTCAGGCTTTTTTATTGGTGTTGTCTCCCTGGAGGAAAGAAGCACTGAGTCCATGTGTGCATTATACCCCAGTTGTTGGGAGGATAGGGGAGATCTGGGAGGTCTGGGAGTTGTAGGGAGGATAGGGGAGATCTGTAGGGAGGACCTGGGAGATCCTTTTGTCCCTCTCCTTATTAGCCTGACAGGAGGAATTTATTTAGCATTTTTTTGGTATTACCCCCCACTATGAAGCGCATGGAAAAATCCCCACATTTCCCTTACTTTGCTTAGACTCTCATGCCCTTTCCTGCCCAGATATGATTCCTGCCCCACAAAAGCTTCAGCAGGGGATTTATGAGCCTTTGGGGATGTGAATTGTGATACCTGGAGCTGTTTTCTTTCACTCTTTTTTTCCCTCTCAGCCCAAACAAGTGTCCTTCCCCAGGAAGAACAGGGGCACTGACCAGCTCCGTTACGCAAACATTAAGAATAAAAACGTTCGTCTTGTGTTCAGCCATACACAACATCCACAGACAAAGATGCAAAGGCTGTGGAACAGGCACTAAGTGGCCTTTTGAGACCTGCTTTTATTACCAAATCAGTGGGAATTAGGAATGATGAAACTGAGTTTTTCAGGAAAGGACAGACCTCAAGAGAATACAGAAAATTTTGTTTCTACCCTTGCTCGGTGAGTAATTAATAACCTGCATATAAGTGCATTTTAATTTCATTTTTGTGCATCACAGACAGAAGCAAAGCTGTCCCCTGCCTTGCTTCTGTGTGCCACCTTCATCAAGCTTCCACATATTAAGCCTGTCCTTCCTCTGTTCCTGACTGTTCCTTCTCATCTCTTTTCCAGACTCCATCTCCTGACATTCACGATTAAGGAAGTCTCCATTCAAAGCAAAAGTAAGTGACTTTATCATTTGATTGTAGATCCTAAGGAGAAAAGACTCTAAAAGATTAAATATTTAATCCTTTGATCTGCCATGCTGGCAAATGCCCTATCTATTTTATAGAGCAGGTTGACAAAAGAATTATGGGGCCCGGGATTTGTGTAATGAGGCAGCATTAAACCTTGCTCTCCTCTGTGCCAAAAAAAAAGCAGAATCACGTTTTTCTGACACACAATATTAATGCAAACTCACTATTAATGGTACTTGGGGCTCAACTGAACACAGATGTTACAGCAAACAGTATCGTGGGATGATTTTAACAAGGCAGGTGGAGCCAAATCACTGAATATATCTGAAAACAACCATAAGCAAGCTCTTCAGAAGTGAGCAAGTCCATCAGACAGAAAGAGGTGTCCAGGCTGCACAGAGGAGATCGATGCCTCTCAGGGTGAGGAAAGGAAATCTGGTTACAGGAGGCTGGAGAAGGTCAAGCCTGGTATTGAGGGAGAGGGCAGAGGGGAATGAGGAAACTGCAATCCAATACACAGAACCCACCTGGGGAAGGTGCCAGAATCATCTATTAAGCACTTTGAACACACACTGGCAAGGTTTTACCAAGAAAAAAAAAAATCTATTCACAACTTTGGGTTTATCTGTAGATAAATAGGTTTTTATATTCTTAGATAAACTCTTAAACTGAGGCCACTTAAAGTTAGAAGGACAAGCAGAGCACTAGAAAAGTCTCAGCTGTAGCCACCATGAAAATGGGGAGAGAACTCTAGGCTCTTTGAGCAAGAACATATAAGCATAAAACCATTAAAATTTAAAATGCCACCAAGTAAGAGGTCTGTGGCTGATTGTATGTTAACCTTATTAAACTACATATACACAGCCTTTATTTGCACCAGGGTAGCCTGTTGGGGTGATTCTGAGGGTTGGTAAGCCTTGAAATAAGTAACACAGAAACAAACATAAAACAAAAAAAAAAAAACAACAAAAAACAAAAAAACCAAACTACAACATTTATTTAATTTCTTTTTGCAAAACAGCATACTGACATGTTTCAGAAATTATTTAGATATCATAGATCTTTCTCCCCTTCTTCTCTGTAACAGGCTACTGTAACAGGCTAGTTACATTTTTCAGGACAATTCCAACTTAAAAATTTCTGTGTATTACCCAGTAACTCTCTCAAAACAATGTCCTTGGGCAAGGATGTGACAAGCATTTGACACAGGCTCAAACCAGTGCTCCACACAGTTAAAAATTTCAGAGAATTCTAAGGGGAAACCCCTGCCTCTTGAGCAGATTAAGGAATCTCTGGAAGGGATTATCACTCCTCATTTTAAGATTAAAAAGGCTACATTACACACTGGCACAGTTGCAGCAGAGGAGTAATCTTTTGCTTTCCTGAGGTATTCGCAGGGAATCTTCGTTCTTTGTTGAAAAGGATCAATACCAAAATGTGATCGAAATCTAAATTAGCACCTCTAATTTAGAAACGAAGACAACCCATCGAAATTCACTAAGGAGCAGCATTTCCTGCCCTTAAAAACTGGCGTGGAGTTGTCTAAAAACACTGAGCTGTTTAGGACTGATGGCGCAGGTGGAAACATCAACTTCATTTTGTTGAAATTTTCAGCCAAAGATGGAAAAGGCAATGGTCAAATCTGCTTCTCTCATTAAAAAAAAAAAACAAACCAAACCAGCCAACCAAACAAACAATAGCTTTTAGTCAGAGAGGGAATTGATTGCAAACCAGTCACAAGAATTAATGCCTGCATGGTTTACTGTACAATGTGGTTAAAGAGCTGTTACTTACCGATTTATGCTTCCAATCTGCTCTATATTGCAGAAGTGACCAACAAAATAAGCAGAAGTGAACAATGAAATAAGATGGGAATTTATCTGAATGTGCAGCTTTTCCCTGTGTCTCCAGCACTCAGGCCAGGCACTATTTGCTGTCATTCCTTTGAAAGTTTTATCTCCTCTCATACCTACTACTGTCAAACAGACTGAGCAGCAATTTTCTATTCAGACTGGGGAACCTTCCAAGGTGCCTCAAAAATTCTTCCTTGGGTTGTAACAGAAGGGAAATCCCATAATAACACAGAGAGCAGAAAAGGAGAAATATCTAATATTAGAGGTGCTCTGCATGAACCCATCCACTGATGACGGCCTGACATCAAAGAATGTCTCTTTTCCCACTGACATTTAAATCTAAAAGCCTGATCTGGATTCACCATGTCCTTTACAAGCACACAAAAATTAATATTTACCCATTGCGCTTGCAGCATATCCCATTATACAATCCTACAGTGCAATGGGTAAAAAAAATATTCACCTTGCCCAGCTAAAACTTCCTATTTCAAATTTTGGGGGGAGATTTCTGTTCTGATAAGCATATTTTGTATGTAATAATGTCATCATTTTAACTATCTCTATCCTTCCCTGTGCTTCAAAATACTCTAGTGTTGTCAGAAATGTAGTCAGTTCAGGATATATCCGTACTGTGATGCAAAAGGTGTTGAAATGCCCCAGTAACACATGCTGGAGTTAATTTATTTCAATTAATTTTGATGTGGCTTTGAGGTCCATTAACATTTACTGCACATCCTTGTGTGCACACCCCAGTCTCATTTCTAACTGGGTGTATCTCTGTAGGAATAAGCAATATGCTTATCCCCTCCAGTGCTGAAAAAAAACAATGAAAAACCCAGAGAGAAGCAGATATAGATTTCCTCTTGGACCGAAAATATAAACATTGCTCCATCTCCCATCAATGGAATGGACAGTACCCATGGAATTGTGTCAGAGATGGGTGCAAAGCATCACCTCTGCTTTCAAATTCAGACAATCCTATTAAACCGGAAGTATTTGGGCTGCAAAATAGAAAAAAAAAACTCCATCACGGGACCAAAATGAGGGTTTTTAGATGTGGCCAGGATGAAGTTGGGGTTGCTGCTGCAAGAGGAGGGGAGCAGCCAGGGGGCTCAGCAGTGAGAGCATTCACCTGCAGCGTGTGCACTCAGACCCCTGCTCTGCCTGTTTGAAGTGACCGCACGTCCTGCCGTCCTCCAGCCTTTGCCTTCTCTCAGAGGGATGGTCTCTCTCACAGGGATGGTCTCTCTCACGCAGCTGAAAGCTGAAGTGGCTCTTTGGGGACACCCTGGTGACCTCCTGACGCCTGACCCTGCTGCTCTGATGTGGCCACAGTCTGGAGCCTTGGCTGCCTCCTCTGGGGCCACAGGGATTCAGTCCACGTCCCATTCTGATCACAAACGTGCTGCTGGCCACAGCTCCTTCAAAGAGACACATTGTCACACACAGACAAAAAAAAACCAACTCCACTTATTTCCCTCATACATTTTTTTCCCTTAGCCCTTGTCTTGGGTTCCAGTGCAGGATTTATTCTATTCCCGTCTGTTGAAACTGGTTGAAGAGGTGTTTTTCTTTATCTCATAACTCCAGGCTGGAGGGAGCGGGTGACTTCTGTTGATGGGCAGTTGTTCAAACCAGGTGGGGCAGTGTTCTTATCTCTTCCAGGACCCATCCTCCCTCCAGGGGATATCTGCTGTCCATGGGCCATCCAGGCTCACTGCATGGCTGATACAATTCCATCATCCCACTGGGAGATGCTCCACCCAGGGGGAGGAGCCCAGCATTCCCACCTGGATCAAACCTGGCATTCAGAACACCAGCACAGCCTGTGTGCACTGGATTCCCAGAGGAAGTCCAGACCCATGTCAACACCACTGGACCCTTCTCCAGGATCATCTCTGCTCCAACAGAACCACATCTGTCACTGCAGGAGGACTGACACCAACACCCTGACCAACAGGGTGTCAGCTCGTGTTCTGACTCTCCCAGTATTTTTTTCTGGTGGTGTTTTTTTTGTTTGTTTGTTTGTTTGTTTTGGTTTTTTTTTTGTTTGTTTTTTGTTTTTTCTACATTTTTACATTTTTAATATTCCTAGTAAAGAACTGCTATTCCTATTCTCATATCTTTGCCTGAAAGCCCCTTAATTTCAAAATTATAATAATTAGGAGGCAGCGGGTTTACATTCTCCATTCCAAGGAAAGCTCTGGCTTTTCCCTGGCAGAAACCTGTCTTCCCAAGCCAAGACAATTGCCCTGAACAGCTCAAACCAATCTCTGAGTGGTTGTTCCCCCTGCACTTACAGCTCACTGAGATGTACAGCAACAAATTTGGGTGGGTAAGAGGATGGAGCAGCCCGGAGCTACCTTTAATCCATGCATGTTCACAGCAGCAGGAATTCCTTAATACCTTCAAATTCTCCTGTTCGTATGCTTAAGATTAAAGACAGCTTTTGTTAGGATATTCTGGCAAGCCTTGTCTATGGGCAGGGCCATGGTCAATGTTATCCCAAACTGGCACAGGTTGTGCCCTTCAGCTCAGTCCAGCTCTTCCTGAAATCCAAGGGCATCTCCAGACCTTGTACAGGATGCAGGTGCATCCATAAGGAGCACAGTGACAGCACATGGAGTGGCAAAGGCAGATTAGAGAAGACTACAGGGCAGGATGGCAAATAAATTCAAATCCATAGGAAAAATTGGATAAGAGAGCTTCACACAGGCTTTTGTTTCACAAGTAATCACCTAATTTGCTTTCTGAGATCTATTTTGCATGCGCAGTTATGGTGTTTTCCTCAGTGAAAGGTTTCCAATAAGTCATGGGAAGTTCAGTATTTTACGACTTTTATTAGGCTTTAATTTAACCAAATGCTTCTCTGCACCCTCCTAATGGCTCAAGGGAAATGAGGGGATCTGTTATAACCTATAACACGCTTAATTCTTCTCTTTCCAATCCATCATCTTTAATTTTGCAATAAAGGTAATCAGAGGTGTATTTTTTTAAGGGCTGCATTGTTCTCTGATGCCTGCAAACAGGGATAACCTTGGGGAAATCTCTGAGCACACTCTGGATGTGCTTTGCAAGAGTGGCTCTGTTAAGTGGTTTCTTTGTCAGTCCCAGCACAAAAAACTCTGGCCTGCTATTCTTAGTGTGGTTTGCAGGCCTTCTTATTTTGTGAATACAGATGACTGGGTCATGAAATTTAATTTAAATTATACGGCTTTCTAAACTAAATGGTAATCCATAAAGAAACAAACATTCAATCCGCAGCTGAGGATTTATCAAGCAAATGCTATTCAAACTGTGTATGAACTAATAAAACTCTGAGCTGCTCTCTTTAATTTATTTCATTTTGGTTGTGAAATCCATTTTACATTACACAGGTTACATAAGTGAGCACTAATGAAAAAAAGCCATTTCACAATCAAAACCAAGCCAGGGTCTTTTTTAAAAGCTTCATGCGTGCAATGCTGCAAAATGCAAATAGGGCAGCAAAGTGTTACCATCGTGTTTTGGTGTGATTTTAACAAATTGCTTTAAACAACCACAGAAAACAACTGCAAGCTGCAAAACACACAAATTCAGGAAAACATCTGCTTGGAAGCTCAGCGTGCAACTGTGATCACATCAGTGTGAAAATCTATCACTGTTTCAAGGGGAAACTGAATTTGATTGAAAACACTCTTATTCTTGACTGAAAGCTTAGCAGGTCTTTCCAGGTAGTACACGGAAAAGAGAATTATTTTCCAAAAAGAAAGTAGAATACATTGGTGTGATTTGCATGTTTCATTACAGAGCTGTCTCTAAGCCTAAAAGAGAACACCAGAATTTTGTTACAAAGTTATTCTCTGGATTTCAAAACTAGTTTTTTTTTTTTTTTTTTTTGCTTTAGATATACAAGCATATTAACTGAAGCCAGTTGAAAATTGGAAAACTTCATAGAGGTCTGGGGAAAAGTGACCTGACAGAGTCTATGGCTGATCTGGAAAAATCAAAGACTAAATACAATTAAGAATATTCTTGGGTTGAAATCTACACTGCTTTGGGACTATAAATACACTACTTGTATAAGCATTTTTATTTGTTTTAATAAATATTGTGGTGTTGCTTTTCTAACTAGGCTATAAAGTAACCACATCACTTTCAATAGATGTTATATTTTCTCAAACCTTAACAAATGTGAATTTTTCATTTGGATTATTCTTGAGACTTAGCACCTTTTTGGTGCTATCTTGTTTAGCATTTGTTTTATTGCTAAGCATGTAATATTTAAGATTTAATTATGCAGCTAATTAAATAACCTTTTTCTTAGCCTTTAATTTTCTTCCTCACAGAAAAATCAAAGTAAATTCACCTTGCCTGTATCCGAGCCTCAATAGCAGCAAATTAAAATGGCAGTATTTCACTTGACAAATTTTATCCATCCATCTGCTCTAAACTTTTCTGTCAAAAACCCCAAAAATATACCTGCTGTTTTCCTAATAACCAAGCACAGAGCAAAACCTGTGATGTGGAAATGAGCAGATGATGACATTTGCCTGCTGGCCTAATGTGTATTAGGGTTTGACACTTGTCTATCTTCCTTGTCAGCTCGGAAGTTATCTGGATTTGTTCAAAGATATTGCCACACTCCCAAACAGACAACATGTTTCTCTCTTTATCACATCTGACACACAGTGCTAGGCAATAATAGGAAGAAAAAAATACTGCTGCTATTTTCAAATCTACTTAAATATCACTTCTTGCATTTCTGCCCCAAAGGGATGACAAGGTGAATTAATTTACTGGGGTTTGGAACCACCAAGTGTCCCCTGATACTTGAGTCAAGTATCATACATAATATTTTATGGGGAATTTTAGAGTGGTACAAGTTTGCCACATGTGTCACCAAATGGAGGTTGGAGTGCAGCAATTTTTCTAACGTCAGGCCTTGTTTTTCACACAAACCTTTATGATGGTGAATTTCTACCGGATCTGTAAGGAGATTTGTGGATTTGTGAGGAGAAGGCGATCCCAACTACTGCTCTTCAGATTTCAAACCCACCCAAGCTGCCTTCAGGAGGGATCACCCCTAAACCCTCCAATCTCCTCAGACACTGTTGACACATCTCTGCAGAGGGACCACACTTGCCACACCAGCAGCAAAAATAATAAAGCTCTGACTGGAAGGGCTGTAAATCCCACATCCATGGGATGTGCCACCCTTCCCTCCAGCTGGAGTCCTGCTGTTCACGGGCCTTTGTCCTATTAACTCCCTGAAACGTGGGGCTGAGAAATGCAATGTATTGGGTGAGACACGGAGATCACCTGCCAGGGGAATTGCTCCCCTCTCTTGCCATTTTCACTTTCACAGTTTCTTCTGCATGCCCTCCTCCCACTTCTGCCTGGCTTCCCAATTTCAGCCCATGGATGCTGGGAGCTGGGCACTCTAGCACGCGATTTTTGGTTTGTAGAACTCATAATAAAATAAACTCCGTAATTCTCTGCTAAAAAGGGAGTATTTTTCCCGAGGTCGCATTTAGCTTGGTACCTTCTTGCCTTTTAAACAACAGAAAGAGCCTGATTAAAAGAAAAGGTCAAGTTCCAATCTTCACACAAGTGTTGGCAACTGAGTGAAATAATCATAAATCCACAAAAAAACAAAGAAAGAAAACACTGAAACCATCTGCTCCTGGGGGAGGTAGAGGAAGGAAATTCTATTTTGAACAATGTATGTAAGACCTGCACCATTCAATAAGATAACATGTAATTCCTGGATCCCTGGAGCTCCTTAGAAAGGCTTTATTGAGAAACCTTTCTCTATTGCTTTAAATGTCACAATATTTTATATTTTTATATATATTCATATAAAAATGGTGTTCTTTTCCATTGTCCTTAAGCTCAAAAAGCACAAAAAACTTTTAATCTTTACAAAAATCATAAGTAACCCAGCCTGCCATAATTCAGTAGCACTGTTTTTCTGGCAAAATAAAACTCTTTAAAGTGTGTTGGCAATGTAAAGCAAGGAAAATTACACCAGTAGCAATCAATGACCATTATTATATGCAGCTTCAGCCTGCTTTGATAGAGAAGGTTTCCTGATTTGATACTATTAAAATAACATTAACTATTCCTGCCTGGGTGTATTTCACACTTCACACACATTTACTGGAGAATCTGAGCACCTTATAAAGTCATTTATAATTTAGCTTCTCTGTGAGACACAAAAACTCTCTTAACCCCGTTCCCACTGAGAGGACTGAGGGACGTGGAGAATAATTCACTTTCCAATTTCACATGCAAAATTGTTTCCAAGAGAAGGTGCAGAAGAGGCAAGCAGAAGACTCAGGCTGGTTCCACCCTCACTGACCACCCTTTTTCACAGACCTGCCACTGAGATTATGAAAATTTGAAACATACTTCAAAATGTGCTGTTGGCTTTTCAGAATGTTTATGCAAGACTGGCATGAAAGAATACGAATTAGGACTGCTCCTTTGTCCTATTTCTTATTCCTTTGGATATTTTTATTTGAATTAATTTCACAGTATAGCAATATTTTGAGCACCATAATAAAGTGTTTGAACAGCTGTCACCTGTCCATTGGTGTTTGTGAGATGCAATTATGGCTCAGTATTTTAGCAAAAAGACATTGCAATAACAGGTTTAATAATAGGGCCTTGTTTCCTCTTTATGCCTTAAATGTGTCTTCTCAGCTCCCCAGTTTTAGCTGAGCTCCAGATTCATATCTAAAGTAATCTTAGTACAGAAAAGCATTAGGTTTTTACTCCAGTTATAATTTAGACAGGGATGGGGGAAATAAATGCGTATATGAAAAGGTATTAATAGCAAATATTTGCCAAGGAGATTTGAAGAGAACAGAATTAGTGACAAACACTTGTGGAACTGAAGTGTAGGACCTGGGGGGCTTTTCAAACTCAGAATCACACAAACAATTTTTCTCAGTGCCATGGAACAATAGGGACAAACCTTTGGGATGTAATCCTTTCCCTTTGCCCTCTCTGATCACTTATTCTGCATGATGGGCTGATCTGTCTTCTCCTTTCCTGAGTAATATTCCTACCACAGTCACATTCCGTTCTGCAGGATGATCTGTGAGCACTGCTTGTCAAATGGGCATTTATTATTCACCAGCAGTGCCGGCAGAATGGGAACCCCACCTCTCCTCATTCTCAATTAGTCTTTACCTGCAGAGCTTTGACAGAAACAGGCCTTATCCTATGGAGAGAAAAAAAAAAAGAAAAAAAAAAAAAAAAAAAAAAAAAAAAAAAAAAAAAAGAAAAAAGAAGAAGAAGAAGAAGAAGAAGAAGAAGAAGAAGAAGAAGAAGAAGAAGAAGAAGAAGAAGAAAGTTGTATTTAATCTCCAGACTCAGAGCATTTGACAAATTTCCCCTCTCTCAAAAATCTGTTTAAAACAGACTTAGAACCATTTCTGCTGCAGAATTTTCACCTTTTCACTGAACTGAAAGTCAGGCAGTTTGTCCTGCTTCACTGTCTGCCTGTGAATGTTAAGGACAAGAGACATGCTAGGATCACCTGGTGTCACCTGCTGTAGAACGGGGGTGAAAAAATATTACCCATTTTCTCCTTGCGAACCCAATATGTCTCCTTTGCCTAAAAGATACCAAACAGCCAATGATAAAACACTCCAGAATAAAAGCAAATACTTTAGTAGATACGGCTAAGAATATATGAGAAGCCAAGATAACTCTCCTCCTACAGTCTTATTAAAGTTGTCTGTTATAGACAAGTGAAATGAGGGGATATAATTCCAGGAGTATAAATAGTCCTTCTGCTCTTACATCAATATTTTATGCTATTCATGGAGAATCAGTAAGGCATTATTAATTGCTTCTAGCAACACAGGTAAATTAAAGGCTGAGCTATTAACAACATTAAAACTTCAATATTAATTCCGGGAAGCCACAAAATGTACTAATGTCAGAGCTGAAAGTGGAAATGTTAAAAAAAGAAAGGAGGTGTTGGCTTGTTTAGAAGCAAGGGCTGCGCTGTGGTTTCAGGCACAGCCTTGAACAAAAGCCACCGTGTAAACTCTGCAGCAGCCCAGAAATAGCTTTGGGAGACAGCGAGCCCCAGGCAAGTTCTGCACTCCAAAGTCCTGGCAGAGCTGTGTAATGAGGTGTGATTTGTGCCCAAGGTACCTGTGCTCTTTGGGCAGACAGGCACAGACAGAGGAAGCACTGTGTTCCTGCTGCTGCCAGGGGTGCTGTGCCCGTGGGCAGGGACAGGGCTGTGCCCTGAGAGACACATCAGGGTGAGCCTGGAGTGAGCTGTGCCATCCCTGCCTGAGCCTGGTGTGAGCTGTGCCAGCTCTGCCACAGCAGCAGCACCCTGCCAGCACAGCAGCTGCACCAGTGACTGTATTGCCCACCTGGCTCCAAAGATGGCCAAATAAGTGGCACTAAAGGTGATGCCTTGGGAAGGCTGACCTGAGACTGGACAGAGCTGGAGAACAAAGAACAAAGAACAAAGTAGGGATTTGTTGAAAGGCCTCCAGGATACCCTCTTGGGTGGGGCAAGAGCCTGACCAGGGCTACACCCAAGGTGGACCCAAAATGGTCACAAAGTGGACACAAAGTGGCTGACCAGTGATGAGGTCTCACATTTTTATGAGTTTTGGTCCATTTGCATATTGGGGTTTAACTGTCCAATTCCAGCTCCAGGCTGTGAGGTTCCATCCTTCTTGTTCCTCCCTCCAGCCCACCCTTGTTTGTGCTTTTGGGCCTGAAAGTTGTCCTTGGTGTGCAGCAGGAAAAGGATTTGTTTTGTGTCCCTGCTCTGTGCAGAGCTGAGTGACACTGACTGTGAGCTCAGAGCTGCACCCCTGGGCAGCACAGAACCTGAAATACATGGAAGATAAGACTCAGGGCATCAAAGGGATGGACTGATTTATATCCTTCTGTATCATCAGGAAAAGCATGGAATCACAGACTGGTTTGTGTTGGAGGGACCTTAAAGCCCATCAAGTGCAACCCCTGAAATGTCAGGGACACTTTCTACTGTCCCAGGGTACTCCAAGCCCTGTCCAACCTGGCCTTGGACACTTCCAGGGATCCAGGGTCAGCCACAGCTTTTCTGGGCAAGTAACCTCCCCTTTCAGGTCAGAATCCTGGCACTACTTTTTCCCCAGCCCCGTCCATATTTGTGGGTGAACTGAAGGGTGCACCCTCGTATTTGGGTGTTCTGTGTGTCCATGTCCATCTCTTGGTACCTATGAATTGCTCAGCTCTGTCTTTAGCACGACATTCTTGGAAGCTCTGAACCAGTTAATGTCACACAACATTTTAGAGCCTGCTTGAAAATGGACTTACAAACCCTGCAGGAAATGAAGCAGAACCAAACTGATTCTCTTTGCTTTCCCAGTGACTCACGCCACGGCAGATACAGTGGGACAACTCAGCAGTGTTGCTTGCAACAGATTTAAGTAATAATGAAAGACTGAAACAATTGGCAGATAAGAATTATTAGCTGGTTGTTTAGCTCTGTGACTCTCCTATAGTGTCTGCCACAGCTACAGCACGTTTTTTTAAAAACAGTCTTAGGTAGAATTAATTGCCTTTAAGTTTATTAATTACCTTTACACTTGAAGCATTGGAACAGCTGATGGTGTAGCAATATGTTCATGGTATGGCTAAAAGTGTTTTAACAGAACAGAGGCCAATGTGCACAGTTCATTTTATAATAATATATAATTTTTATATCTAATTAATATTTGGGATCAAACCATTTGCATCTTCAAGGAGAACCAGCCTCACTTCCTATCTAGATTTTGCCACCTCTCCTTAAGATAGATAGATTCACTCTGAAAAGGAGATTTTTTTTCTATAGAAAGCCTGAACCACAAGAGATGTTTGATATGGTTATGGTAGATTTGAACAGGTTTATGAAACAAAGAAACAAAAAGTAAAAACACAGACGTCTGTTGGGAAAGAAGGGTTGAAGTGTTACCTGATCCACACGTTCTCCCCAAATTCACCTTTCATCCAAGCAATGCAGTCTGGACACCTGGATTCACTACAGGCTACACAGAATTACCCAACGAAGTGTCCAGGCACAAAAACAATGTATAAACTGGACAGCCGCAGATATTCCATGTTCACAAGAAGCGTGGGTCACAGGAAAAAAAAAAAAAAACAAAAAAACCCAAAAAAAACAACACCCCAAAAAAACCCAAAAAATAACACAGGAGAAATGGAAAGCTCACCCTGTGTGCACACATCTAATTTCAAATGAATATTTCATTTCATAATAAATATTTCAAAGTATTAGCAACTGATGGGTTTCTGATTTTTGTTAGTATACAAACAATTTTTGACTCATACATGGTAAATACTTTTTTTTTTTAAAAAAAATAGATTAGATGAAGGTTTATTTTGTAGAGGAGAGGATATATGTTGATATTATTCATGGATACATGCATGCAGGGGGACAAACCACAAGAAAATAAGCACTGGGCCAGATGCCAGACACATGGATTTCATCACCCGAGCTTCAGCAGTGTTCCATGAACATTATTCAAAATAAGAATGCATACTTTATGCTTGCCTCAAAAGCATTCCAGAAGAAAAGACAAATAAGCTGGTGCCTCATGGCATGGAGAGATTTGTGGAGCCTCTTCTGGGTTTCTGCATATCCATATCTCTGAGAGCAGCTGATCAAACTTAATGATGGATCAATTCTGTGCTCTCTAAGATACATTTACAGCTGACAAATGACTGGCCCTTCATTCCCAGGTACTCATTCCCAGCTATTGAGTTGATATTCCAGCAAAGCAACCTCTAGAATAGCAACCAAGGTGAGATATATCAAAGTAGGTAAAAAAGACAAGGGAAAAAAAAATTTGATCCCTGTCCAAAGTAAATAAAAACCAAAGGCTTACTGTGACAAGGGGAAAAATAAATCAGATTGACATCTTATAGTGGAGTACAATTTTCTTGTAATATGTCTGTTTAAGCTAAGGCTATGACAAAACTGAAATGTTTATATGAAATCATGCAACTGTCACCAAGCTGTTCATTTTGATGGAAAGAACATGCAGTGCTTTCATTCTAATATTTTCTAAACAGACTATTTCCCTTTTTCAACTTTCCCCTTTTTTTCCACTGCCAAAGTTCCCATCAGACTGCAACAGAATTTTTATAAATGCTGTCAATTTTAATTGCAGCACTCTTTCACCCTTTTTCTTTTATTTTTTTTGGTAATCCCTTGATTTTTTTCCTAATGAAGCAATTAGTCCCTGCTGAGGTCAGTTATAGTTGCTTGCAGAGAGTTTTCTAGCATGTTCTAAAGCAGGTACAGAGAGAGGGTCATTGTCAGATAAAATGATGCTGAAATAAACATCATCTCCCACTGGTGCCAGGGGAATTGTTGCACACAACAAGCAAAGACCCTGCACCACCAGTAGCTTTTATAAAGTTCCTTTTCAAGCTTCTTAATCAGAGAGAGGCAATTAGAAAATATCCACACTTGTTTGTCCACTGTCATATCTCAGTGCACCTCGAAAACCTGTTTGTGTTACCAAAGTTGTCTAAATTAACTAAAGTAATTAAAATTACTTTCTAATCCCTCCTATTTTTTTTTTTTTTCTTCCAAATATGTTCTGCCACACTAAAACAAGAGATGCTGCATTTTCTCAAAGACAAATGTAAAACCACCAGAACCATGTTGGATAAGGTAAATAATTATTTGGAAAGTCTAACAAATTAATTGCTTGAGGTTAATTTATGCCATTTGCAACAATCCAGAAATCAATTATGATGCATAATCTCTACTGAGGTCTGTAGAATTTACAGGAGAGTAAGCAGGACAGATTTAAAAAAAAAAAAAGTAATGCCAAATGTTACATAAGAAACACTGATAAACTGGTTCCACCTTTCAACGGGGAAGTAAAATGAAATATTTTTGGCATTGGCTGCAGAGACAGAAATGTTCAAGTCTATTAGCACACAGTTTAGGCTAATTCTGCTTAGGAAATTACTGCTGAGACTCCCTCAAAATACCCACAAGTTCAAGGGCAGGTTGGAAGGAGGTCTGAGCAGCCTGGGCTAGTGGGGGATGTCCCTGCCCATGGCAGGGGTGCAACAAGGCAGTTTTTAAGGTCCCTTCCAACCCAAAGCAGCCTGGGATTCCATGACTCTGGGAAGTTGTTCACCAGAACTCTTCTCCCAGTCCAGGGCAACAGGAATGTCCTGAGGGCATCATATTCCTACAGCCAGACAGGGCAAACAGAATTTTGTTATATAAAATGGAACTTTGTGAAATGAACTGCTGCTTCTCAAACTGTTCACTTTTTTTTTTTTTTTATCTCTAAAACAATGGCAAAATAAGTTTCAGACTGGGTCATCTTTGGTATAAAAGGCAAAGCTGAAGTACATCCAAAGACAGGCTTCAAGGCCAGCCTTTCACTGTGCAGCACTGTGGCATTTCAGTAACTTCCATCTTTTTTCCATGGCACAGCACAACCTGCCAGCCCATGGCAGTGCCTGCCAATGTCTCTGTGCCTCAGAATACCGAATTCAGATCCCACTCACAGCACAGGTGTATTTGTATTGTGATCAATTCAAAATCCCAGTAGATTAGATACTAATTTATTCTATCCCCTTGGAAATATGTACACGGACATCCCAGTAAATTACTTCTAATTCTAGTAGCAGACCACCCCATTTTGGGGCTTTTCTCAGATTAGCAGGATCCCATCAAATTCTGGTACTACTGTAATTTAGGTAAGTCCTTCTTGTCAGGAGCAGACAGCTAGTGCAAGTTACATCAGAAAAAAAAAGAAATATATGTGGAGGTTGTTTTTGTTTTTGTTTTTGTTTTTTTTAACTACTGATATTTTTGCATGTAGGGCTGCTTTTCTAGGCCTCTGTTTTAATTTAAAAACCATCTGACAACTCTGTTGCTTGTGCTCTGTGTCACTCTTACCCACAGGATAAGTGGCAGCAATAAACACCTGCAACAACCATTCTTTTGCAGCTCAACCTTTTCAGGCACCAAGAGAGATTATGGAAAATAACTTTTTGCTGAAGTAAAGGTTCAGCAAATAGTCTTGGGCAATGTTTTCAGGGAGTTGCCTTAACACTGAAACATCTGTTGGCAGAAAACACCCACAATTAATGCTGGCTCTCAAAAAAAGAGACCCATGCTTTAGCTTTTCATATCTACTGAGATTTTTTTTTTCTCTTTAAGCACTCTGTCCATTTTTAGTCATCTAAAAAGTATTGCTGTGAGGTGAGTTAAGGTCACAAAGTTGCTTCAGCTCTTTTTGAGAATCAATTGAGTGCCATCACCCCTGGCAGTCCTGGGACATACCTTTGCTTCAGGTCTGACAAACTGCTCCTCAGCTTCCAGCTTGCCTCCTCCAGGCTAGATTTCTCTCTTCCTAACATTTTCTGTATTAAAACCCCCCACCAGGTAACTTGCTTCCTTTCTAATGACTACTTGAGAGGATTCATAGTTACAGAAAATCAATGTTTTAAATGGCATTGAACAACGCTCTCAGAATCTCAAGGTGACTGGTTCAATCTTCCCTGATTAAACATGACACAGTATCATCAGAGTGAGCTGCAAAGTTGTTCTTTGCCTGGCTTTTTTATGCCCTTTCAGACACAGCCTCATACCAGCTCAACCAGGACCTCAGTCTGAGCTGCAAGAAGACAAGGGGAGCATCACAATGCATTTTTAAAAGAGTGGAAAGAATCAAATGAGTTCAGAGTCTGAGGATTAGCTATAAGACATGAAATACTTCCAAACCACTCAACCACTTTGGAAGAAATCTATTTGAAAGTATAAAGTGTGCAATAAGATATAATACCCCTCTCCTCACTACCAAGCTGTGTGGTATTTTTCTGCAATCTGCACACTCCAGTTAAGCAAAGGCTGAAGAGAGGAGCCAGGACTCCTTTATTAAGTGAGTTTCTTTGCCTCCAGGCTGCAGGACAGAGCAGGAAGCAGCAAAAGCTGGTCTGGTCTTTTTTCCTCTCTTGTGCAGTGAATCCTTGCACACAGTTTTTTGTGGGGTGATTTTAGAAGCTGCCAGAAGAAAATGCCAACCCCTGCAGGCAGAGTAAGGATGATGGTGGGGTTTGCAGATCCTGCTCACCAAAGAACAGGGTGCAGTGACATCTCTTTCACTGTCCTTTTGTGCTCATGGCTCAGCAACAAAGCTCCCTGAATCACAGAAATTACATCACTGCATTTTCTCAGGAAAAAGTTCTGATCTCCACATATCAAGTGGACTCGAGTGTCTTTGAACACCTTTCCCAGCACTGGATTTTTTTGATTATCATTCTGTGGCATGACTTTTCACTGGCCAAAGGACTGCAGATTTCTCCCCAAGGACATAAATGCTGACAACTGAAGGACCAAGACATTTTATTTAATCTAATTCTCTGCATCTAAAGCATCAATGTCTTATTTTCTACACACATTTACTAAGGCAATATGGCTGTTTTTAAGTATTACAGTGTCAGTGACTGTACTGGTTATTTAAATTAAAAAAAAAAAAAAAACAACAAAACTTTTTCAAATAAAAATGACAGGCTGACAAGTTCACTGCTGATAAATAGTATTTTGAAAAGTCAGCATGAAAGCAGCTACAATTTTAGGACATACCTTTTGTATTCAAATTTCTGAGTCTTGCAGTTACAACACTATATTCTCAAATGCCTCAGGTAAAGAGGGATTTATCTGACCAGCATAGAGAGCTTGTGTGGTGCAAGGAAGAAAGCTTCAGTTATGTCCTACAGCTTTATTGAAAGCAATGTCTATAACCTCAAAAAGCTCTGAGTAGGAGAGACATAAAATACTCTGAGAGGATGTCCTACATTACAACAACATCCCCAAACTTAAAAGAACCTATATATATTTCATTTAGCATTGCAAACTCCTATAACTCATTCATGGGCATCTTGTATCTTCTCCTATTGATCTGAGCTCAAGCTTCAGATATAAAAAGCTTGGGAAACAAATTTGGCACTGGTGCAATCCTATTACCTGCAGATGAATATAGGCTATTTTGTTAATCTCATTCCCACCCCTGCCTTTTTCCCCCTAAATAAATTCTAAAATAATCAGGTTTAGCTGTTCCTTATTCCATCATGCAATAGAAACATTTTAGATCTTATTTTCTTGATGGACATGGGTGCAAATGATTTTAAAATAGTTTGCAACTCTCTAAGTATTAATTCCATGTGTGCATAAAGGCAAAAGTATCAATTTCATATTTTAAACTCTTCTCCTATAACAGGCAATAAGGCTTTTGAAGGCTTGTGGCAAATCAGAAGGAATATATTTTCTACTTTCCTTTCAAACATATCTGGAATTTAGCTTCTCTTTCCTTTTCATCTGGAACACAGATGAGCCTCAATCAATCTCAAGTTTTCTTTAAGACAACAGACACCTCTGTCCATTTTTCTAGGTACCTTTTCTAGGATGCTTTCTATATTTGCACCTCTTTTGCCAAGGGCTCCTTTTCCAAATCTGATAAGACTTTTTAGAGGTGATGTCCCATGGGCTTTTACCAACAGTATTTTGTATCTGAAGCATTTTTAATCTCACCAGACCGGTTTATCAAACATGCTTATTGTTTAACACTTCAGGGAAAACTGTCTGAGGGGTTTTCTGAAGCAAACTCCAGGAATGTAAAAGGAGTAACACAAATGATCTCATTGCCCACCCGTTTCAGCTCCATACAAGTCTTCACTGATGGCAGATCCTTCCCAGATAAATGTACATACACACGCATATATATACACTTAATCCTTTCTCCTATATACAATCATCATTTATAAACCACCTAGCACAAAAATATATGGTCTACAGAGTAAGAAAAGTTCCAGGCACTACAAAAAGGAAAAAAAGAAAAA
>VXBN01009180.1:458400-477505 GCA_013397395.1 Sinosuthora webbiana | reverse complement strand
AAAAAAAAGCAGCCCACACAAGCAAATGTGAGTAAATGCAAATTTTCATGAACATTCAGTAAACGATAAAAACTTAGATAACCTTCTCTACTTTAAAATCTCTTTCAACTGTCATTTATTATAAAACATATTGGTTGGCACAAAATATGCCATATTAAGTTCCTTGCTTTGGCATGGTGAGCATCACATGGACAATATGTAGAGTTTGGCAGAATGCAGAAGTTTCCACACAGCAGAGGATCTTTTTTTATCTTATTTGCATCACTAATTAAAGTTATAGTGCCCTAGACTCCAAGGAAGTTTAAATGATTAATATACTCTGATTACTTTTTCAGGTTTTTTTTTTTTTACACCTTCCATTAGGAATTCTCCTTAAAAGAAAAAAAAAAAAAAAAAAACACACACACAAAAAAAAAAAAAAAAAAAAAAAAAAAAAAAAAAAAAAAAAAAAAAAAAAAAAAAACAAAACAACAAAACCACAAAACTGGTTTAGATTTAAATTATACACTTTGCCCTAAAAGATTTTTCACCTCAGCAAGGCAATTGAAATGCTGAGGACTCTAAGGGTGTTCCTTATGCTTTGCAAGGCTGAGCCACCTTCAGCATTTACATTAACAACTCTCTTAAAAAATGATTTATCTAGAAGAGATCAAGAATTTACTAAATCCAGACCAGACAGTGCTTTAAAAGAGAACTTTCTAAAACACCTGCTGAACAAAGAGGACTGAAATTTGATGGTTAAAAACATTTTATCTGCTTTTTCCATCCTGTTGTGTTACTGTCTCCCATCATAATCTAAACACTGAGATAAAAGATTTTCTTCCTTCTTTGATTTGATTCATTCCAGGACACTGGTGATCAATTAACTCCAAATAAAAGACCAAAGAACTGGTTGAGGAATGCAGGTGCCAGTAACTAGATTGATGAAAAGCCAGACCTGTTGCTTCAAAGGAAACAAAAAAATATTGAAACCAAAGGTGAACCGTGTTTATTTGTCCTTGGCTAGAGAATGAAACCAGAAAAGGTCATAAACATGTGATGGTATTTGCCTACAGTACACTGGATTTTGAGCACTGGCCTTAAAGAAGGCTTAAGTCACGTGGCTAAAAAAATATCAAGGCCACAAATTCCTTGCAGCACAGCCTTGGTGCTGCACACTGACAAGATCAAATAGTATTTGTGAGCAGTTTGAATTGGATTTATTGTTGTAACAATGTAGGTTGGCATTGTAATTGTCTCATCTGGTTTACAAGTAGGAATGCAGTATGGATGTAGGCTTTGAGACAGGGCTTTGTAACGGAGCTCCTTTGGGCAAAGGACAGGAAGAAAATGCTGAAAAATGCGTGTCACACTTCAGTAGTATAAGCATACTGTTATTTTTTTTATAAAATAGCTGTTATTGAAAGACATTATAAATCTTGGACAGTGGTTTGACCTTGCTGTAGGTAGAGCATGTCACTTCATAGGGAATTTGGCAACTAAATAAAGTATTTCCCCGTCCAATATTTACATTACTTCTACAATATGCAAAAAATAATAACAACCCTATTAGAGGCAAGGTGTGAGTGCTGGCTGGTTCTCAACACAAAACCACAAGAAAAAAAAAACCCAAAAAAATTACTCTGGACCAAACATAAACCCAACATTTCAAACAACCTTCCTTACTGACATGAATAAACGGGCTGAGAGTGATGGAGAGCACTGAGGAGAAGCAGCCCAGAGCTGGAGAGCACACCCTGGAACTGGAGAGTAAAAGAGCCCAGAACTCGAGAGTAAAAGAACACTTTTAACTCAGCACATCCTCCTGGGGAGCACCTAAAAGGCTTGGAGTGAAATTCTCTACAACACAAAGCAGGGCCTGTGCCTCCCAGTGAAGGATCACCCCGACAAATTATTGATTAATACCTAGCAGACACACTATAAATGAGGTGTAATTTGTCAGGACACAGTGACAGAGTCTTTGCTTTCTTAAAGCTCATCTTCTATTCACTCTTCTAACTTGCTTTTGGCTAAAGCAATTTCTTGAGTTCATCTTCAGCCAAGTGTCATCTGTTCTCTCCCATAATCGTTACCCTTCTCGCTAATTAGTAAGGTTTAGTTTCCTCCTGTTACACACTTAATTAACTTCTCCACCTTTGGAAAAGCAATTTCCCCTGAACGAATTACCATCATGGCTGTTTCATACAATGAACTAGTTCTAAGTATAGTCTCCAAACGAAGCAACGCTGCTCAGGCAGACACTGAAAGGTGCAGAGGACTTTCTGAAAGTGAACTGACTCCACAGGGATGGCAAAGATAACCAGGATGAGGAAAAATCTCAATAGGAGAACACTCATTCACTGTACCACCGTCAGCAGGAACAGGCTGAGAGAAGAGAGAGATGAATAATAGCTATTGTGTGTGGCAAATGCTATTCCCTAACATTCATAGAGGGCCTTCCTGTTCTTTTAATGGTTTTGGCTGCACAATAACAGCGAGCTCAGAGCCCCATTTGTCACCTGCTCCCTTTGAACAGGTACGTACCAATAACAACACTTCTGCTGAAAGGCTGGACTTGATAGGCAAGACACAAAAAAATGAGGTGGCAACACAGCAATAGATTGAGATAAATCAAGTGGTCACAGCTTAAATGAATGGCAATATCACTGGCACAGAGCAGAGTATCAGCCCCTGGATTTCCTCCTCCTCCAAAGACATGCTGCCTATCAGGGCATTCCTTTGTATGGAATTTAGTACAAATATCAAGTTAATACTTTCTGTCAGTCATCTCTTATAAATGTAAACCAGAGGAAAATCAGTTGTGTTCTATTGATGCAAATTTAAGCAATGGTTTATAGACCCACAATGTCTGGCCCAGATTCTTTGTGATGTGTTCAAAGTCCTAGTTAAATGAAAAAAAAAAAAAATGGACATACATACATACATATGAGCTTCCTTTGTAGGACTATTCCCAGTTTCCCTGTCTCATTGCTGGCACCAAAAACAGGAAGCCACTAAAATCAGAGGATGTCTCCATCATAAATGCCATCCCTGAAATCAGAGAAATCAGATCATAAATGCCATGACTTCAATATCAGCTGGCCAGAAAGACACCAAGTGTCCCTCCTTGTCAGTTGTGCTGTAGGGAAAGCACTCATGAGAAATGACAGAGGTTTTTAAATTCTGAGTCTCTTTGGAGGAACTCACATAGACAAATCTTTGTCTTCTTTACCCCAGCCAGGACTGTGGCTTTGGTTTCTGTCCCACTCATCCACCTCCTGCCTGGGGCCAATTTAATGCTCACAATTTAAAGTAAATGAGGAAACATGATTGACGTGATCTCCTAATAACAAGTATCATCTCAACAGGAATTAGGAGCAAATAATGCATGCAAGACCTCCTCAGATGCACATATTAGATCATCATTATGTTTATTTTTCATTATTAGCACCTGTCATTCAGATGGGTTGGAAAACACATGCTTCACAGAATTGAAATGCTCATTGTGAGGAGAGTATCAAAATGTTAAGTGCCTGAAAGATTTTTTTTTTTTTTTTTTATTAGTACTTATCTGTTTCTTACTTCCTTTTCTTCCAGTCGGACATTTCTGGCCTTCTATTTTGCTCCAATATCCATTGTTCTCTGGCCATTTATAAAAAAACAAGATGTGGAGTGAGTGACGCACACAGACACCAGGTAAAAATGCAGGTGGGCATTTACACAAGCTGCATACAGAGTGTAATTACAACAGAAGTTACGAAAACAGTGATTATTTCACTCTCCTCATGGTCCTGCTGCCTCTTTTTCAAACATTCTACAAAAAAACCCGAGACTCATCTAAGTGCCTCCTCCCTGCTTTCTGTCTGGGAAAATTGTTGTTATCTGCCACTTTGTCTACCCTCCTAATCTTCTCAAGAATCAAATAAGCTTTTCTTGGCTTTATATAACAAAAAGGAAGAGCAATGCAGCATTTTTCGGATGATAGTGTATTAAGATTTTCAATAATTGAGGACGGAAAATCTTCCAACATCAAAAGCAGAACCTGCTATTTATCATGATTGATTCATACAGGAACTAAGACATCTAATTCCCAGGGAGATGAACAGCGCCTGGGGAGATCACATGAAACCCCTGAGGTTCTTATATACAAAAAAATATTCCCATTTGGTTTCTAAATATTCCCAAACTTCAAATAGGTTTAAGCTGTGAATGTACTGTATTAAACATATTCTTTATAATCTCCTTGGTCACTGTCAGAGGCGGAATTCTGGGGCCACTCTCCTGCTCTTACTGGATGTTGGAACCCTGCACACTGAGAATTCTAGAAATTTAGAAAAAAACCCTAAAACTGGAGTTACACATCAAAATTTAGAGCCTTTATCTTGTAAATTGTTGGAATTAAAAATTAGGAGTCTTTTCAGTGGAAGCACTCTGGTTCAGCAACAAACGGTGAATTTTAGAGATGCTAAACAGTATAGGTATAAATTCGGAATAACCATGGACAGAAGCTTTATTAAACTGTAGAAAGAGGTATCCTCTGTGCCATTTCCACCAGGAACTCTGGGAACTGTGGGCTTTAATTGGTGCTCCCTCTCCCACCTGCAGATTAAGGCTGTTTTTGGGTGGAAATCACATTTTATGGGGTAACTGCACATCCAGAAAAGGAACTATGCATTTAAATTGCCTAGTGCCTCTACAGCATTTGTCCCTTTTGCCTTAAAAGCTGTTGTCTGATAAATGCTCCGTGACATCTCACAAAGAACCCAAGACAGACAAGTCAAGACACACGTTCAGCTTTTCAGCCTCCGTGTAACTGTAAATGCCACAAATCAAGATACCCATCAGAAAATGAGTCTGGAGGTTTCAGAAAAGGCATCACTGCCATGAACATCACGATAATAATTCCTGCATTCCTCCTCCTGTGGCACAGAACTCTGTGGGGATCTCACAGGGAGGAGGCTGAGCCAGGGCGATTAGGAGATACCAGGAATATTCTGCATGGCAGTTGAGTGCAAGCTACTGGTCAGGTTGGCTGCAGATAATTATATTCTAACAGCTTTAATTAAGGCAATCAAAGTGTACAGCTTTCAACAAATCGTGATTTTATACAAAACCTTTTATCCCTACAGACATTTCCTCCTGTTTGTGCTTTGGGTCATCCTGAACATTCCTGATTTTCTAAACCCTAGGCAGGTAGAAATCACCTTGGTAAAAACCTAACCCTGGAAGAGTTTTACTTTCTGCAATGCCAGCCATTATTATATTGATAATTAACAACCCCCATGTTTAATGAAAATAGAGGTAGAAGCTCTGCTGAAGCACCTGTAAAACAAAATTAATAAACACAAATGCCTTATTGTTCTATTCTACTCGTTTTTTTTAATCCAGACACCAGAAAAAAGGGAGAAAAAGGTGCCACTTATGAAGATCACGTTTCTTTTCAAAAAATTATGAGAATTCAAATAACCTTTTTTTTTTCCCCTTTTTAATTAAAAGGATACATTTGGACACAAAGCTAGAAATCTGAAGGTTTAATTAATCACATTGAGTTTAGCTAATGATCTTTTACAACTCACTTCAGGTCCCAGAGTGTCCCACAGCAAGCAAGAGGACTTTAATAAGATCCATATGGATCTTGATATCGCCACTGAAGTTGTTCCAGAATATTATCAGAGACACAGATGGGATTTCCAGAAGATGTTACAAAAGCCTTTCCTTCTGCAGACATCCCATGGGGCATTTCCCAGCTGCAAACATTATTCAGTAAAATGTCAGTTAGAGCTGGTCAACTAGGAAATGCATGGATTTGGGAATGTCCTCCTCCCCTTCCCAAATAAAAACATAAATTGCGCTACAGCTCATGAGGCCGTGCCACCTGTTAGTGGCAAATATTCATATCCACAGAGGAGATTTTCATATACTCCAAAGGTTTTCTGGGATCTCCCTCTGAGAATTGGCCCTGCACTATTTCTCCTGTTTCTTAGTCCAGGATTTGACCCATTTTTCTCTCGAATCATTAAATACAAGCAGGGCCATCGATTTGATGGCAGCTGTATGGCACAGAAATAGATCCAGTGGCAAGGAAACCTGTTCCCAGTGACAGAGAACCATTTATCTGGTCAATATTTGGTAGTTCTCTGTATATATCAGAGCAAGCCAAGGAGCTCATTTGTCAAGGTGTGGGGAAATTCTCCTTTTAACATACAAGAGAAGAGTTACTTGTGAACAACTTGCTAAGAGCTCCTTCCTTACCACCTACCAGAAGAGAGATAGAACTGAAAATTTAGATTCTCTTTTTGTGTACTATATTGCACAGCCGTAAGAATTTTCACAAATCATCTCCCAGAAAATGGTGAAAAATTGTACCCAATCAGACACGACATAAAGGAATTGGGAAGAAAAAAATAAAGAATATATATTAAAAAATACTCAAACAGATATCTACATGATTTGACTGGAAAAAAAATAGCAGCTTCTACAAATTTATTACATTTGTCTTCGAGGACTGTTATTTGTAGGTCCCCTCCTCTTTGCTGCATGACTGAACATTCAAGAGTGAGACCTTTAGACTCAAACATGACTTAACCTGATAAATTTCTAACTCAATTTACAGCAACGTCATGCATATGCTAAACCCCATCCAACATTAATATTTAATGAAGAAATAAACCTGCCACAAGAATAAATTTACAGCACATTTAGCGCACAGCATTTTAGAGGTGTCTGTCGAGTAGGTTTCGCTGTCGAGACAAGGTTTTAAACTGCCAATAGTTTAAAAGTAGTAATTTTTCATTGCATTTCATTCGTAAGCTCTGCTCCTTTTAAGAGACTCCAGGCTGTCAAGGTTAATTGAACCCTCAGGGCCCTCAGAATGACTGCACTCGTTGGGGCTCTGCTGGCTCCAGGCTCAGCTCCCTGATTCCTTTGCTCTAAATCTTGTCTCCAGTGATCTTCTTCATAAATATCATTTCAGCTTTAATCTCGACAATTACGATCTGCTGATCTAATTCTCTGATTCGGCCCTGTGTCTGTCTGGCCAGACTAAAATCTCTGTCTTTCTGGCATCTCATGATCAGCTTAAAACACCAAACTCAAATAAATAAGGAGCAGAGGGACAGACAGCGGGAATTTTCCTCATGTCTAGACAGCACGACCTCCACCTGTGAGTGATGCACTCACTGAAACTCCAAACACTCACTAAAAATCCACATCCAAACTTTCTGCCAGCAGACATCTTTCAGAGTGTTCCCCACAACAAGCCCAGAGGTATTTCAGAGCTCCTGGGCCCACCCGTGACCGATGTCTGGTGACTTCTTTCTCCCAAGGCCTTGTTTTGGGGGCAGATCAGCAAAACCAACACATTTTTCGGCCGCCAATGAAACCTCCCTCACCAGTCCCAGGGGGATTTTTGCCCTGTTTGGAATCCTGTGGTCACAAAACTCATCGGTTTTACTAAAGTCAAGCGCTGTTATTCAGAGGTTGGGAGAAGCATCAAGGCAAAAAGAGATAAGGAACAAACAGGCTTTGCTTGTACTTAGTCTCATCTAATTTTATGCTTCACTACAAACAAAATTAGCTACATTTCCCTGCTAAATTAGTCTAGCACCTCTAAACCAGCTTTAGTCTCCAAGCAAGTGCAGGTGCTTCAGTGTGTTTAGAGGACAGATTCTCCCTTAGGAAAACTGACTATAACAGAACTTCAGCTTTCCTTCTGAAAGAGAGCTTTTAGAAAATTGAACTTATCAAGTTTTCTGTTGGCATTCCAGTACAATGAGCAAATGTCTATTTGGCTTCCTTTTGTCATTCAGAAAGGAACAAATTCTCCAGTATTTTCTGTTTTGCAGAATAAATTCCGACATCTGATGAATGACGTCCAATGGCTTCCTTTTTTCAGGGCTCAGGTATTCAGCCTCCTAAGGCAGGATGATTGCTCATGTCCTTAAAAAGGGCACATTTGCTCTCAAATTAAAATTTTATATAAATAAATTCTACATTAGGAAGAGTCATGGAAAGAACTTTCTAGCTTGAGAACTGAACTGGAAAGGGGAAAAGAAAACCCTAGGCATAGTGATAAAGTCATTAGAGGCCTTTCTGTGGACATAAGTGAGCTCAAGTGGGAGTCTAAAGTAGCAATCTCTACAACTTAAATTAACCACTCACAATCATTCCCATGAAATCAAGATATTAAGAGCAGCTTCTAAATTCAGAAATAGTCAAGTGCCTTATCAAAATGTATGAAAAATCACTGATTCTAACCCAAAGGAGAAACTTCCAAGTTCACTTTCCTTGCCTTTACATATTTACCCTTTTCAGCATTTTAATCTCAGCTTTTAATTTATGTGATATTTAAAACTCAGGTAATTTTGTCATTGATGGCCTGGTGGAGGGGATAAAGTCACAGATTTTCCAGCTTGATAACAAAGTCAGGGAGAAAACACATACTAAAAACCAGTAAAACTCACATCAGGCAATGAGTGATGCCAGGCTGAACTTTCACCTCTGTGGGTTCTTGTGGCTCAAGAACAGAAATGCAAATTGAACCCCTCCAGGCAAGGCACCACATGGCCCAGCAGCATCTTTGTGCTGTTTTCTGTTTCAAATGGGAGAGGCACGACCACCAATCTGCTTTAATGTTTTTAATCATGACCTTCCTAAAGCTGCAGCATGCTTGCAGAGGCAAGTGAGTCTCTGGACTGTAGAAGAATAATTCTCAGAATATGGATTGCCTTGGGTCCACCTTCCCCTCAGGCAGTCCTTGCCTGCCAAGGGATCAGCTGCGTTTTGGAGATGTCACCACACAAAGTGCCAAAATTTCAGTATTTCCTCAGTTTTCTCAAATATTTATATTCTTTTAATCTTTTTCTTGCACTGAGAGCCATTCCAGCTAGCGCTGACAGAAACGTATTTCTCTCTACTTCAGCTTTTCCTGATGAAAGCACTCCTTTCCTTTTCCCCGAGGAAGTAGTCACTGGAACTGAGCAGGGTATTTATTTTAATGCAGGAAGGCATCAGCATATCTGTTTAGAAAGCAGTTTCTTCCACTCTGCTTTGTGTCAGGATGGGAATGCTAAACTGCATCTCAATTACTAAACCCCACTATGGAAGATTCATGCAGCCTCCTGCACCCAGAAAGGCTACAATAATTAACTCCTCAATAAAGCTGTAATTAATTATTGACAATTTAATGTCCCTACTTTTAACCTTAAATAACAGGCAGGAATTGCTGGCTGTCATCTCTTCTTTAGCACTGCCAGGTGCAGCACAGGTGTTTTCAATCAGGTCACCCCTGCTCCACCAGCCACTTACACCATCCATTCACACTGCAGCAGCATCCTTCCCTGCAGAATCGTGATGGATCCTTCATTTGAATAATTTATGTCTCAGTTTTATAACAGAAACGCATCATTTAGTAAAATGAGCTGCTAAACAGACCCTAGAAGTGCATCATCTCCAGCATTTCCCACAGAAACGTGGTTCTCTGCTGCTGATAAAAACCCAGAACTGTGATATCCGATATTAAACTGTAGCCACTAAATTGGATGTTCATCTCCACCCTTCTCTGAGCTTTTCCTCTACAGCCACTTTGTGTTTTGAGTCCGTCTATTAATTCATAGGGTGTCTGCTGTTGTAGATAGCTGTTAAATAGTTAATAGGGATCTACTGCACTTTGTCCAGCAGCAGAACTGCAGCCCGCCTAATAAAACCCTCCTGCAGTAAGTAATGATTCTCTCTCCTTTCACACCTCTCACACTGAATTCACAGTTGTATAGTTAAATATTTCACAGTGTACAGAAGAAAAAGGCTGTGGAGCCTCTCCATGTAAATTACTTTTATACCACAAGGCTTCAGAAAGTCTCCGAGCTGAATAGTCCTACCCGAGTATATATTTCAAGTATATACGTTCAAATATTTTAAAATAAAAATAAAAAAAAAATAACTCTTCAACACCAAGGTACTGCATTGGCTAAGTTAAAATGATCTTTCCTGAGCACAGGTACTGTTACTGCAGGTGTGCAGCCTAAGGCCTGAGGAAAGCCTTGAATTGATCCAGCTTTAATTGGCACCTGGAAGTTTCCTCCAAGACAAATCTTTTCATTGTGAAAAGTTGTTGCAGGAGCTGCTGGTCACGGGCAGTGGAGAGAAACTCAATTTGGAAAGGTTTCTCCTACTGGTACAATGGCCTTGTTAGGGACTACTGAGACCAAACTTAATTACAAGAACAGAAATTTTGCAGGACAGCAAAGAACCCAGGAGACCCAAAAGCCAGGGGAGTAAAAGGTCCAAAGCAGGTCCACCTTTCTCCTTGGCTGTGTAATGTTCATTTCTGCCACCACACAGCACAGTGACCTCCACTGCCCGACACCAAAACCACCAAAATCTACTTTCCAAAGTTGTCTGAGAGAAGAAACACAGATTTGTATTCGGGATTCAATGAGTTTAAGGAGTTTCCATCAGCCAAAACCTACCTTTTTTGATAAACTACTTATTATATTGCTTTTCTGTCATAAAATTTGAACTACCTCCTAAAGAATGCAGTTAGCACTTTAAGAACAGGTAAAATTTTGTGGAAGTACAGACAATGACTCTTACATTACAGAAAACTCATAAATGACCAAACACTTCTTATGATTGAAAGGTCTTTTCATAGCTTAAAATTCATGAAGGAAAACTTAAAAGAAATTTTGTTTCACAACTCTAAATTTCAAGTTTCGAATTGTAAATGTTTGTTACTGACTCAAATATTTTATTTCAGAAGTGATCATTCAGTGGATATCATGAGTGTACATCTAATTTTAAGCTCCAGTTCCTGTGTGGATCACTAGATGGCACATGCCCAACTTGGTGAACTGGTTTTATATGCAGAAAAAGATCTTTGCAAAGATCTTTTCTGCAGCTAAGGAATACCAGGAAAGTTAAGACACTGCTTTGCAATCTGCTAATTATCTGTCTATTCAATTCCTTATTTAGCATAAATGGTTTCAAAACAGATATGAAAACAAGGATGTCCAAAACAAGGAAGAGCTCTTATTATTCAAATGCAGCTGGGGGAAAAAAATTTATAGGATGTCTCGAAGAGCTGCAATTTGCTTATAATTTCTGAGCCAGTTTTCTTGTCCTGATTGTGTATGTGTGTTTGAAGTACATTAAGTGGTTGAAATACAGAATGATTCACAAACTAACATTCTTTTTCATCTTCATTTTGGGAAATACATTTGATCTGTTGAAAGCCTTGTTTAGATATAAGAGGTTATAGAGCCTTTTTATTATTATTATAGATATGTTCTGTTTTTCAAATGGAAGGCAAAGTAGGCAAGTGAAGGCTTTCATTTAGTCAGAGCTGGGGCTGGAGCAGATAAAAGCATTTTGGGGCTGAGCATAACCCTGTCATTACACATCATCTATGAGTAGCCCCCATGTTCTTGCTTACCAAACAAGCCTTTTAAAATATAAAATGCATTTTGTGATGAATGCCTGGTAATAGAAAAAACTCCTTTGAAATGATGGCTTAATTTCTCATTTCCAGCTGTTTTCCTCTAAATGTTTCTGCGTGATTTTGGTGGTTGGCTCTGCCAGGTGGCACAGGGGGACAGGGAGAGTCCATGACCCTCAGCCTCCATCCCCATCAGCCTTAACCAACACCAACGAGCCCTCAGGTTTTCCACCAGCCCTAAACTATTCAGCACAGAGTTTTGATGTTAACCTTCATCCTGGGTGCACCAGGACATGAAAGCTGCCCCTGTGGGGAGCTGACAGCTCCTCATGCCAAACCCCTCTCGTTCCCTGCAATCCAACACCAGCAGAACTGCAGGACACGATTTCCACTTGCCCCATGCCCAGCTTGAACCAGCTGCAGCGCCAGCACGACAGCCATGCAGTGGTCACAGTGAAAAAAATCTGATTTCAGGGCTGTTTGTGTGTCCAGCACGCTGCACGCTTTGGTCACAGGTGGGGCACGAGCAGAAACATTCTTCCATGTGCAGGGCACAGCCCTGCTGGAGAAATGTGATGGCATAAATCTTTGGAGAAGCTGTTATAGATTCCTCAGAGGGCATGTTGCTGAGATTTCTTTATTGAAGTCACAAGTTTCCTTTTGCTTGCACATATTCCCTAACACTTCCTGAAGTTTGTCACCTTCGGGCTTTCAGTGAACGCTTATTAAAATGAATTTGGCATCTCGTGCCTTTGATTTAATTCCTTTTATTTGTTCATGGGCATCTAGAAGGAAAGACTGTGAAATGGAAAAAATAAAAAAAAAAAAAAAAAAAAAGGAAAGAAGAAAAAAAAGAGAACAAAAAGAGACGATAACACTTTTTTTTGCAATCTACCCACTCACCCTCCCCCAAAATCTAATATGCAACATCACAACAGCTCTTTAGTGCTTTGAGAACTCCCTATATCCTCTGAAATCGAAGAGGCTGTACTCAAAATAAAGCCCATTTCTGAGAAACTGAACCAGAAGACAGCCTCTATCAGTATAAAATTAAAACAAACCATTTTTAAACAGTTATTGCAATGTAAAACAGATTATTGAGGGTATAAAAGTGCTCTCCAATTCCTCATACATTGCATGGGACAGACTATATCCAGGCTGAATTATTAATAGCCATAAAGAAGCACTGTCCTCCTGCTTTGACCATTGGGGAACCACTACAACTGCACAGGTGGTCTGTGAGTTTCAGCCTATGGAATTAGATTATTTCCTTATATTTTAGGGATGAAACACAGAGGGTATCAAGTAGAGACTGAGGAAAAGTTTTTGCCTATCTCATATGAAGTAGAAAGTGGAGGTCAGGCTCCATTTTGTCACACCTGGTACCTTTGGGACCCCATGGCCTGCTGCAGGGGACGACAGAAGATGTTTTGGGTGTATCAGACATTGCCCAACACTCACAAACCTCAGTCAGAAGGGTTTGTTGGCTCCTTCCACAGTCCCCTTGGAGTCACTTGAAATCCACCCCAGTGCCACTGGAAAGGATCGTGGGCATGAGCCACACGTGGCTGCGCATCTTCTTCTGACTGAAGAAAATAAAACTTCTCAAGTGGGAGCAGGGGAGCAAAGTTCATACAAAAAAAAAAAAGCCATGAGGGGAGGCAAACTGCTGCAGTCACACAGAAGAGTTTGTGTGTGGCAGACAGAGGGGAGAATGCAAAACTGGAGAAATGTGCAGTAACGCACCCCACACACCCAGCAAGTGTTTTCCGCGTAGGGAAAGTTTAAGGCTCACCCCTTAAGGTAAAGAACCTAGATTCTTCCATACCCTTCTGACAAGGATGGGCTCAAGCCAAGTTATCCCTCCTGAAACCTTCAGTATTTAAGAAAGAGCACAAGAAAGGAAGTAAAGGCTTTTTGGAGGCGTGTTAGCAAGGTGCAAGAGATTTCTCAGGCTCATGTGCGCAGCTTTTTTATTTGCTTTCTGTAACTTTTTGTTATTTTGTTATTTTTTCTTTATTAAAGCATTACATTTACTCAACACCTTGGAGAAGCAGTCTCACTCAAATTAATTAAAGCCACCTTTCTGCCAGGCTGGCCCTCAGAGTGTGGGTGAAACCCACAGAAACACGCTCAGCAAGGCTTCTCTTCCGAGGGAATCTCCCACAGGCCAAGCAGCCACTGCAGCCTCTGGTGTGATAAAGATCAGCTGGCAAGAGCAAAGCCCTGAATGTGGCTGTGTCGTCCAGTAACAGGCAAAAAAAAGGTATTTTGGATGGGCTGTGATTGATGTTCATTGGAGCCCCAGAGAGATCACTGGGCAGACCAACAATGGCAGCTCCTCCCGTTTCTGGCTGGGGCAGCTCTTGATCAACACCAGAGTGGTGGCCCGGATTCACCAGGAAATTTGGGGCAGCAAATCCTCTCCTAGCGTTCAGTTTGCCATCTACTGCCAGCTAAACATTTGCTGGGGTGGAGGGCTCCAGGGAGTAGCAATCTAATCTTGTTACTCTCTCTCCAAACTGTTTGTAAATCCACCAAGCTCCCCTCATTATCACACAGCTGCCAGCCTGATAACGCCCCTGGCAGAGGTCAAGGTTTTGATAGCAGTAGTACATTAAACATCAAACATAAAAATACATTAATTTTGAATGCAATTTGAGGCTGTTTTGCACTAATTCTTTGAACAAGCTTGTTTCACAGAGGAAATTAATGAAAAGTTAAAGGCCAAAACAAAAAGCTACAGGAGAGACTTGCTATTTTCATTAATAAGTAAAATAAATACTCTGAAAAGGCCTTTCTTCATTTTTATTGCACTCAGTGCTTTTAAAAAGGCTTCTCACCTGACACACAAAAGCTCCAGTAGCACTAAATGCTCAGAGAACATGTACTCATTTTGTGCAAACCCGCAGGATGACACATTTACATTCATGTTAGGGGATGCAAACAAAGAAAACTCAATCCCAGCAACATCAGATGCAAAGTTAAATGCCAAGAAAAATTATTCCAAGAGAAAAAACACATTAAAGAAATACAAAATTGGCATTTCAGTCGTGCAGATGATTCAGTCTACGTTAGTTTGTTTCAAAATTCATATAATGGGTAAAACATCTGCACCCTCTGAACCACTGCCTCCATTATTTTCATGAGTCAGAAGAACTATCAGGGAAAGAACCAGGATCAGAGGGACACAGAAGGAGCTGTTTTCCAAAATGAGGCTCATTCACAGAAGTCAAAATGCTGTTCCACATCCCTGCTTATGTCACCCACATCCTGTGGAGTTCCATTTTAATGGCACAATTTTATATGGCACAATATAAAACCTACTGATATTATTTTCTGGACTTTGCTGAGGAAATCGAAGTAATGAGGAGAAAACCATTAAAAAAAAAAGGGAGTAGAGGAAATAGATGTCAGGAGATGTATTCATGACCATTATGACGAGAGGTGCACATCATTTTGTTCCTGTGACTGAGCTACAACTGAAATTCAATCTGCCCAGATTTCACTGTGTAAACCAGGTGAACAGAAAATAAATTTGCTCTAAAATAAATCAACTTTTCCATACTGGAGGAAAATCAAATTCGGAGCCGAAAATCAAGATTCAAAGAGCCTGTACAGAAGTGACGAAAAATTGGCAGGCATAACCAAAATAAAGCTTTGACTCATTTTGTTGCCACAGCTGTGGAGACATCTCTTAAAGCTGGTCCTCTTCTGCAGATCACAAAAAGGAAGGTGCCAGCCTTTGCATGCTCCCAGTGGCTTGTTTTTCCTTAAGTGTTTGTTGTGCCTTGCGAGCCTAATGAATTATGTTTATAAAGGTTAATTAGCTTTCTCCTATAATTCTACTCCAACGCAGAACTATTGCATCTCAAACAAATCAGGAAATATACACCCAATTATTATTCCAATTGCAAGTCAGTGGAATATTCCAAATATCTTCCTTATTTTTCCCAGCAGACGAGCTGGAATGTTTTAACCCTTTCCTGCAGAACTGCTCCAATGCCATCCAGACACAATCCATGGGAGACAGAAATCCTGATTTCCAGGATGACCACCAGGGCTCTGTCCTGCCTGAAAAAAAAAAACCTCAAAAAAATCTTCAGGTGCTACATTTTGTACAAAGAAATGTAAATTCCCATGGCCAGTATATTCCATATACATCATAAAAAATAATTAAGAGGTCCAGAATTATTTCTCATTTAAACACAGGGATTCTGAGCAGAAACTCTTCTTGCAACCCAATCCAGACTGGTCACAGGGTAGGAACAACCAGAACAGTGAAGGAAAGCTGAAACACAATATTCCCAAGATTAGAGTTCAAGTTAATACCATTAATTGAAAGCATTAACCACTCAAAAATATTGAATTTTAGCAGTAATCTCTGTTCTGGAGGATTATGTTTTCTGTTTTAATAGAATAGCACTTAAAATCCAACTTTTTGTTGGTGTTATTTCATCGAGTAAATTTTCTTTCTTCGTGACTGGATGCATTTTCTATGTTTTTATCAGCAATATGCAGAAGTGTAGGAAGAATGGAACAAAAATTACTTGATGCAGTGGACAAATGGCATGATTGGGGTTTTTTTTGCCAACTCCTGTTCCTTAATATTGCTTAAAGTTCTACTCATATTTCCAGCTCCATGCACCCTAAAATCAACAGGTACCATCAAACAAGCCAGGCTAAACAATCTAGACTGCTCTCAGATACCAAAAGAGTTTTTATCTCACAATACATAAATTACAAGCAAGCATAATCAGTTATTTGGCATAAAATGCAAATAATCTGTTCCATTACTGTAGAAGTATCTTAATCAAGACTCTAAAATTAATGCAATGATTCAGAAAACACATTACTGCTCAAACAAAAATATTAGGCATCTGTGTTTCCTAAATGTTTTGCTAATTTATCAGCGGCAGCTCCTTCCCCAGAGGCTCATGGCACACAAATTTCCACGTTTTGGTCTCTGGTTTGGAACCACCCTCCCAGTTTCCACAGGGCTACAATTTTTCTGCTCCACTCTTAGCTTGTCACAATAAGACCCAAAGTGATGCACATGGTTTTCAGACAGCTCAGGAGCTGGTGAAAAATGCATGTTCTCTACACACCCAGCCCATGTCCTGGGTTTTCCAGTGTCTTATAACACAGTTTAAAGAGATATCAAGACAAGCCTTATTGTGATATGCATAATTCATCCATCATTTGTTTGGATGCTGCCTGATATTCCTGCAGGTTCAAGCCTTTCATACTCTTGTGTTTGAATAGATGAGATCAGATCATGAATGCTGCTAAACTTTCATTAAGGAAAATAAACAAATAAATTCAGAGGTGATTGGGGGCCCAATCAAGGAGTTCTGCTCTGTGGGCCTCCTTAGTGTCCAAATCCATTTAAAAAAAAAAACCCAAAAAACAGGTAAGAAATGGTAATTTTAGTCTATTATTTTTTTGACCTCATGACATGAATACAGGTATTGTGGTTTACCAAACAATATTGTAGTCACACTAAACAATATAAGTATCCTTCTGCAAGGCTCTGAAGCTCAAATACTAAGTTAATATTAAGCTAACTTTAATCTTTGCAGAACTCCTCACAAATATTCTCTTTTGCTTTCTTTCATGCTTCTTTTTACAGCAGGGTGTAACCAAAAACTATAGTATTTAAATTCATGTCTTCATCACAGAAATGTATAGAAACTTGCAGGGTCTAAGATTAGTTTATCTGCAGATTGCAGCTTTTTCCCCCTCCATCTTTTCTGGCCATTTTAACAGCTTGGAAAAAAGCTGATTGGGATTTGCATTTTATTTTAGCATGATGATATATTTGTTTTTATAATTATCTATTGACAAGACACCCTGCTACAGTACCCCCGATCATGCAGTATCCTACAATCAAATGTGTAAAAGATGTAATGTAAAAATGATGTAAAATGATTCTCTGTACTTACAACCAATAGAAATTTAGGCATGGATCGGAGTTTTAATTGCTTTCTTTGAGTAATTTTCATCATATTGACCATTTGAGCTGTCTCAGTCTACTTATTCTCTTCTTTAATATAATTTTGTTCCTTGTTGACACAAATACCCTGCAGCCAATTTAACCAGCCATTAGGTATATTTAAGCCTTACTCAGATTTAATGATCTAAAAATACACAAAACCTTGAACCAGTAACTAAACAAAAAACACAAGCAGGGAAAATATCTCAGTATGGTGAGGTTTATGTAATTTTTATGATTTTTAAAGCCATCCAACCATGGCAGCATGGATTTATATGACGGATAAATAGGGAAATTAACACCCTACTTGATTCAAACTCATTCTAAGGCCTGCAACCTTGCAGCACAGGGCATGGATTGGAGTTCTGTGAGTTCTCGCCATGAGAACAGAAGGTGTGAGACAGGCATAGCATTTTCTCACTCCTCCTTGGTCACCATGGACAGAGACAGGATCCTGGGGACTAAACAAACCTTTGAGTTTGTCCAGCACGCTTTTTCTTTTATTACTGTTCTCAGAGGAAGTTTCTTTTAATGAATAATATTCAGTAGTTGTAGAAACAATCTGAGAAAACAAAATAGAAAAAATAAATTTCAGGGGCATCCTGAAGCTATGACAGAGATCATCTCCTTTGGGAGGACTTGGGGAGAGATTTTGTCTCTGTGAAATTCTCAGTCCCTGCTGACAGCAGAAAGAGGCAAATTTCCTAATTCAATAATTGTCTTTGCAAATATTCTCACGTTTCACTCTCTGGATGAAATGGGGGAGATTTTTACTGCTGGTGCTTGAGCCACCCAAAAGTGTCTCCAGGGCCACAAGTCAGAGCTGCTGGAAATCCAGACTTTAACTGGGGCCTGACTTTCTCAGTCTGCCTAGGAAAGCACACACAGCAAACCTGATGGGAACTGAATGGACAAAGAATATCCTCACCCTGAAGGGACCCACTGGGATCCTCAAATTCCAGCTCCTGGCCCTGCACAGGACAGCCCAAGGCTCCCACCAGGTGTCTGACAGCTTTGTCCAAAACCTTCTTGAATTCTGTCAGGCAGGAGAGATACACAGAGGAGATACTCATAAGAAAACTTAGTCAGAAAGGGCATTATAACCTTCTCCTGGATTAAAAAGGAGAGAGAATAATTCTGAAGTTAAGTATTTATTTACCTCTAATAACAAGGCAGCTAATCTTTTCAGATTAGCAGAACCTGTTTATAAACCTCCTCAAAACCAGGGAGCTCTGAGCTCCAGGCTTTGTTTGGGATCTAACTCTGTGTACGATGAATTAATAATTCAGCTCCCTAAACAAAGCACCCACAGCATTCATCACTGCTCAACAAACAAAGCATTGGCTCATCAAGTCACGGCATCCTGAAATGCAAATCACCAGGAGAGAATAAGCACAAGATGTCCCTCTGCTCTCAGGATGTAGCTGGCTGGAAGTGGGTTATCCAAGAGAGGAGAGATAGCTGGGTTTTTTGGTTTTTTTGGGGTTTGGTTTTTTGTTCATTTGTTTGGTTTTTTTTAATTATTTTTATTTTATTTATTTTTTTTTTTAAATTTTGGTTTTAATGTTCAAGCACCACAGCAAAGCTGGAAGGACTTATAAAAGATAATCCACCTCAGTGAGGCAGCACCATCCAGCTCTGCTAAGTTTGGGACATTCTTCTGACATATTTCTAGAGGGCACAAAGAAGTTTTCTCTAGG
>VXBN01009180.1:421941-448366 GCA_013397395.1 Sinosuthora webbiana | reverse complement strand
AAAAAAAGAAAAAAAAAAAATCTGAGGAAAATACTTTCCTCCCTCCCTGTCATTTTTCTTCCGAATTACACACTTAACACAACAAAAAATTTTATTCTAATCTTAGGATAAATTCTCCAGGGCTCCTCCAAGGGAAATGCCAGTGAGCCAAACTGGTGTGCCCCCTAAGAGCTTCACTGGGTGTTGTATTGGCACTGTTGAATAATCTTGGGTAATGTTCACACGGATATTTTGAGCTTTAAAACACCAAGGGGACAACTAAACTGTTTCTAAACTCTTTGGAAGCTGGGCTTTGGTCACCTTTCAAGGCAAAAAAGAAGAATGAGTACTGTTTATTTTAATTTCTCAAATTTTTAATGAGTGAATGCAGATATTTTAGCTTAGTTTTATCCCCAGTTAAGTAATCAAATTTAAAAAGAATAGGTCTAAAATGCTTGAGCAATTTAGATTGAGTTTGTTCTACTAACTTTAACAAGAGTTACAAGATTTTTTGGGTAATGTTGTGATCTAAATTGTCTCTCAAAAGAAAATGACAGTCTTTTAAGTTTGATATTCTAACAAATCTTACAAACATTCTACATAATATTCTGCTTAAGAAACCTACATTTGTCTCTCTCATAAAGCAGATGTAAGATTTTAGTACCGTACTAAAATTCTTCCTTATAACACTATCTTAAAACTGCCCAAAAAACACTTTGAAATTTGGTGTTCAAAACACACAGGCAGATCTTTCACTGGATGTTATGGGGGCTGTAAATTCAGGCTCTAAACCTTACAAAAAATTTGATGCACACATTCCTGTTAACCAATTTGGTTTGTAAAGTTAGCCCAGAAAGAAAAACCCCCAAACCCACAGACATTTTACACTCACATCCTCAGTGTAAAACAAACCAATTTCTGTTCCCTATATGCCTGAGAAGTATTTGCATATTATATAGGTTAAAAAATATCTCTCATGAAATCACTAAACGTGGCAAAACTTCCTCTAGTGATGATTTATTGTTCTGCTGTTTCTCTTCAGGAAGGAAAAAGCAATTCATGCAAACTACAAAATATGCCGCCCCCTTTAAAGTGACTTCACTTAAAAGAACTGCAAGTGAAAAATAATTTTGTTTGAGCGCATGCAAGCATTGATTTCAGTCTCCAGGCAATGCACTGCTCTGTGTATTTGTCACAATTCAATTTACATCCACAAGCAGCAGAAGATCAGCACAGCACCTCTCAGCTGGCAGGAGTCAGGAAAAAAAAAAAACCAAAAAAAACTCCAGGGGAAGCCTCAGCCTGCCTGACACTGCAGGACATGGCTTGGCAGCAAGGTTTGGTTCCCACTCAGTGGCTGAAGGATGGTGCTGATAGAAAAGGGGCATTAAAATTGTCCCACAGCCCACTGCCAATCAGAGTTGTAGGAAGGCTTGTTCTGGCTTTCCCTATGAAATTAAAATTCTAATCTTCGTGGGATAAATTTATTTTTTTTTTTTGAGGGGCCTGTATTAATGTCTTCCCTACACCACCCAAACCCCCAAGAACTCAAAGATGCAGAGAAGGATCTGGCACTGCTGTCACCAAATCCCGTTGTGCAGGGTCATCCACGTCCTCAGTCTACACCACCCACTGCACACCCCTCCAGGCACGTTTTTCAGAAAGCTGCTGTTTCCAGAAGCCAAAATGCCTTCGCTTTCATGAACCACACAATAATGCTACTTTAAAGCCTCTCCAGTCTTTCATTTCCTTGTGTTTAATGGTCACACAATTTCAGTGCTGTTCCCACCTCCTGGGGGTGGAAGTGCCACTGCAGGGCTGTGTGACACCAGCAATCACTGTCGTATTTTGGTTTTCCCACTAAGCAAAGCCCATTGAAACCACCATCCTATAAATTCTGAATGGACTTTGCTTCATAAAAATAATACATCATGCCCTCTCTGCCCAGCAGGTCGCAGAGCAAGGCTCTGATCACACAAAGCAGGGGAGCAGCCAGTTCTTCCCAGCACTGCGGAGGGTTTGGACACAATTCCACCTCATCCCATTCTCTTCAGCCAGACACTTCTGATCTTCTGCAGGGCTTTTTGCTGGAAGATGGTAACACAGAAATGGATTTTCAGTTCCTTTCCCTGCACAAAAGCTGGGATCAGGGAGAGCTGAGGAGGAAAGATGTGAAGAAGAACCCGCCCACCCTGCCCACGTTCCGCGTCCCAGCTCCCAGGAGCTTCCTCATTGTTTCAAGGATACATATATATATATTCGAGCAAGAGCAAAGGAACCATGAAAAATGGAAACAAAATATGCATTTAATTTGCAAAATGTGGTCAAATGAGCATTTAGAGTTATGGTTTTCAACCTATCTCTAGAAGTATAATTGAACACTTCCAGACTAGAACCACAGTTAAATTTTCTCAAAATGTAAAAGCCAGCCAGATCCCCTAAAAGAGCTTCCCCCATCAGAATTGCAACAGGAATAATAGAAAATGATCAGCATTCTCGACATCAGATAATTTAAAATCCCAGGGAATTAATATAATTTCCTACTCCTATTAGGTAAAGCTGTATTAAATCCCTATTCAACAGCCTGTATTATTCTCAGCCTGTGCCCACCTAGAAAACAATTCCAGCATTTTACAGGGAACAGGCCCCAAACCCACTCTTTTTCTCTGGTAGCTGTGGTCATTTTTTATACTTATTTTGCATTCAGGCTGCTACAAAAAGAAATACAGAATGGAAATCAGGCCTGTTGCATACATTTTAAACACTAAATCTGACTTCTAGAAAATCAAGGTTATGCTTTTCTTCCTATGTACGAAATCCAACTGCATTAAAAAGTTTCCGAGGTTTCAGCAACACCAAAATTACGGCTAATTTATGAAAACTGTGTTAGTGCCTGCAAACCTTTGTTGTAAATTATGCATGCGAGCATGGAAATGCTAATGAAAAGAGGATTTCATTTACAAATGATTAGTACAAATTCAGCAGTCACTATAGTTATGCCACTCTAATTTATTTTCTTGTAGAACATGCTGTTTGCCAGGTTTGGGCCATTTATTTCTACGCTGTCGAACATCAACTTTTCAGAATTTAATGTCACATTATCTTTTTTTTATCCAAAGAAATGTTCATTTTCTTTCCAGGTCTTGGCAAAATGAAGTCCTCAGGTTCCAAGGTAGCTCTTTTGATTAAAACATTTGTAGGAAGGCTGCAATAAAAGTGATGCCCTTTTACGCACAAGGAATTGCTGGAATTACTGTGGTCCGTACTGATGTGTCGAAGAAAATGCATATAATCACCTTCACTAGAACTTATAAAAATTCTTCCTCTCAGCATACAATTTTAAATTTTTTAAAGAAATTTCCTCACTACGTACATTAGGGTTTTGGTAGGGATTAAACCTCCTTAGAAAAAAAAAAAAAAAAAAAAAAAAAAAAAAAAAAAAAAAAAAAAAAAAAAAAAAAAAAAAAAACTAAAAAGCAAAAAGCCTCAGTGAGTCAGCATTCCAAATCCATTCCACAGGCCTTTAAATGAGAAGAATCCACAGTGAAAAGCTAAATCATTATTTTTTTTTTTCCCAAAGATCCATGTTGGCTGGAAAATCAATAATGCCTTATATGAAACATATCCAAATGGAAATGAAAGCATGGGTTCTAGGGAGTCCTAAAAACATATTGTAGAAATCCCTTCAAGGTTTATTATTAAATAGAGAAAATGGATCTTTTCCGTGGTGGTGATGTTCTGTGGATTGTGTTAGAAGCGTTTGAGGTGGAAACAATATTTTCTTCTACGAGGGAATTTGCTACTTTTTGCTAAATCCTTTAAAATATTCCAGGCTGGGAAGTTTCAGCCCTGAGGTCCTGTGTTTAGGTGCAAAAAGGAGAATTTTGTCCCCGTTTCTGTGGATTTTTAGAAGTTGGGCAGGAGGCTCACAGCTGTGGTCAATATTTGCAAGCCTGGAAAGCCTGAAGAACTAAACAACTTGTCCGCTAATTCTAGCCTGAAAAACAGGCCACACAACCCTACAAAACCAGCCTGTGAGCAGACTATTAAAAAATACTAAAGTTGTGGAAAACAGACTTTAGGCCTTGATCAGACAATGATTCTGATTGCAGGATCTACCCAAAGCAAATACATCCATAATGTGCAGTGCACATTTGCCTTTGACAGCTTTATTTGTTCATTAAACATTTATGTTGGATGGCTTTTAGCATCCCAGTCCATGATATTCATCTAAACTTGGCTAGAAAATTAACAGCTTAAGTAGTCCCATATTTTATCATATTAACCTCTCTTTGCATTTTTACTGAGCAGTTGGGATAAAAAACTGGCCTAAACCACACATTTCAGGATGGAATTTTGAGAATGCTTCTGCTAACATTAATAGTTTGGGATTTTTTTTTTTTTTTTCATATGATGGAGTACAGCTCCTTTCTCTGATAACTTGGTAACAGCAAATTGATTGCAATCACTCAGCCTAAAATGGGATTTCTTTTATAAGCAAATCAAGAACACGACTATTGGGAAAGGTTTAGCTATCAAATTAACATTGTAACCTGCTTGGAGACTATTTCCTACCAAACAGTATGTGGAAAGATTTCCAGGAAACTCATGCTATATATAGGACTTTAAATAGCATTTAAAAACAATTATTCATACACTTGTAATTTCTTCTTCTATTAGCTAAATGCACCTCCTGCAAATCCAGCTAAGTGGAGAAGCAGGGATGAAGGGAGAGAGAGCGAAAGACTTCCTATAATTTAATGATCAGAATAATCAGGAGTTATCCTAAAATAGGCCATGATCTTAAGAAAGTGTAACGATTAAGTATTTTTCATTTAAAATTGTTTGTTGTGTTAAATAGTATCAAGGAATTATTCAGGCAGATATTTTGAGGGTTTACATGCAGCGTGTGTGCCTGAAAACAAGGAAAACCCCAAATGGACCTGCACACTGTCCAGAAAGGATGAGGAACTGTGGAATCTTCTACCAGGCTTATTCCAAGGGCATCCTCCATTTCTTCAATGGCATTCTGAAGACTTGCCAAACATTTCAAATTAAATGGGATTTGCTGATCATTTTAAATGTCTTTAAGCTTAATTTAGTGATATATTTGCATTCGAACAATGCACATAAGAGGGGAAAAAAAATTGGTGCCAGACGTGGCAGTTTCAAAAGCAAAAATACGCACCAGACATTTTCTGAGGCAGCAAAAACAATTTTTAGTGTCTGTTTTTATTTTTTATATCATTGACAAACTTTTCTGCTTGTGAATTTGCTGTCTGTAAGGCACCAATCACCAGTATCTCACTGTATCAAAGGGCAGTAAATACTTGTTTTTTGGGGAGCTTTTTTTTTTTCCTCAAGCAGCCAACAAGGGAAGAGGAGAGCAGGGGGATGCACAAAAAGCAGCACAAGGCAAAACCTGATCAGCCTCCTGGCTGGCCAAGCACAGAACTTCATCATGCTCACAAATCTCCAAATTGATGGCTCAGAAGCCTCTCAGAGAAATATTAAGAAAACAAAAACAGGCTTGCAATAAATTATGAGAAGGTTAATAGAGAAAATGTGAATGCAGTAATAATTACTGCTCTAGAAGAGCACAGCATCAGTCAGCTGTCAGTCTTTCTTACTGCTCTTTTCTCTGGAAATCTACATTTTAATTTCAGTCTTATATACCCATACAAACCTTTTTGCTATTGCCTGCTAAGAAAACAGAAGTTATCGGGTCTTATCCACATGAAACAATGATTTGTCTTCCAGTACAATTCATCTGCTTTGGTTCCCTGCAAATCAAATCCACTGAAGTTGTGAGGCTTCCATAATGACACAGACGAGTTGAAAATGTGGTTGTGATGTCAATAATTTCACACAAAATTGACAGTAACTTGATAAGGGGCTGCCTTTATTAGATCTGCCCCATCGTTAACAGAAGCTGCCTCTGAGACAAGTCCACAATTCACAAAATCCCCATTTCTGTGCTCTCACCTGTTCAGCTGCTCATCAGTCACACGGGCTTCATTCCCTCCTTTCATCGACCAACATTTTTGATGTGCAATTTTCTTATCAGGAAGATAATGATTTTATCTAAGGGCAAAACCCATTCCTGACGTGCACGTGCTGTAGAGCAGCTGCCATTCCAGTTGTCAAGGCAAGCTGGGAAAGGGGAGCAGGGCAGGAATCACTGATGTGATGTGCCAGGTACTGGATGTGCTGGTGGTCAGCCAGAGCACCATCCCAGCCCTGAGATCTCAGTCCAAATATCCTCTGAGGGAAGCAGAAATGAAGACATGGGGCAATGGCAGCAATGAAAATAATGGATGTACAACTCACATCTCCCATGTTTGTGCACCTTCAGGTTTTTTTTCAGTTTGTTTTTTTTTTACTTTGCAGCAAAAGATTTGTCATCTGTCAAATCTTTGGCTGCAAAGAAACTTCAATCTAAGGTAGCAGACACCAAGGCTCCACCCCTCAATGTGTCACCAAATTTTGTGTGAGCCCGGTGTCTCTAGAATAGTCACCTGCATCTAACATGGAGCAGAATCACCTTCACTGGTGAAGGATTTGGGAAATGCTCTTTTGAAGGGAAGGGTCCAGAAGAGTTGTTCCAGAAAATGAGACATTAAAAAGCTTCAGGAATTCCAGCCCAGATTAGTGAGCATGGCTTGACTGAACTGTGCCAGACTGAATGAGCTGTATAGCAGCTACAAGACTGACAGAAAAGACATTTTTCTCCTTCTCTTCTCCCCCAGCCACCACACACCTTCTGTGGATAAGTGGCCTCTGTGACAGAATGCAGATGGATAATTGGCAGTGCACGGTGCAAATACCAGGCTGGCATTTCAAAAAAAACGGAGGGGGATTTCTGAGGAAGCTTGTAAATACTCACAGAGATACTGATAAGTTTGTTCTTCGCCTTATTGATATAAAAAAAGGCATTCAGAATGACAGAAATGGGTGATGAATGAAATGTAAACACTCTGGTCAGGTATTTTGGCCCAACATTTCCTGAATTTCTCATACTTCAGCTCTGGCATGTTTAATATTGCACCTCTCCAGTGAAGCTTAACTTCTTCAGCACCAAGGCAGACAGAGCAGCATTTATGACGGCATCTGATTGATTCTCATAAAACTTGTTATTCAACATACACAGTTAATTTGAATTTCTGCTGCTGATGTGTGACTGCCAGAGAAAGCACCTTCTCCAGTTCTGCATGAGCTCCTGAGGTGCTGCTGCCTCTTCACTCCTGTCAGAGAAAACTTCTCTGAAGTACAAGTTCAGTGATTTAACTGGGGCAACAGTGCAGCTGCTTCTCCTCAGTTCTTCATCTGTGTGCACATTTCATCCACAGCTGCAAATTGCACACGGAATTTAGAGGAAAAAAGAACCTTTTAGTAAAAGCCAGTCTCATTTCTATAATTTTTCTAAGTAGGGTTGTGATCAAATCTCCATTGCCTATTGCAAGAACCAGGGGAAGCCTCTTTAGCTTCTATAGTGCAACACGACTTCATTAAAGACTTCATAAAAAAAGACTTGGATGAGAGTCCAATGCAATTTCTGATACAAATTTCAATAACTATACCCATCTGTCAATAATCAGCCAGGAAAAAAAGAAATGCAGCCCTGTTTCTGTTAATCTGATTAGCACAAAACCCTCCATAATTTCTCCATCTGGTTTTTCTAGTGCTAGGTTTTCCATCAGGGAGGCCTTTGAAAAGACTCTCTCTCGGAAGGAAAAAATCCAGATGAGAACAGAGGTGGTGTCAGTTTTCCTTGGTGACCACCTAGGGCAGGGGTGCTGAGGGCTGGCAGTGAGGCATCTCAGAATTAAGGGCTACTCAAAAAGTGCAAACACCTTTTATTGAGAGCTTTATAAAAGGGTCCAGCAAGATGCTAATCAATTCTATCCCATAGATAATCCCAAAACAACATATATTTATCTCAAAAGTGTGTATTATGACATTATTAGGGAGGGGAAAAATAAAATTACTGTAAGATTTTTTTTTTCTCCCTAGGACATTTTTTTTTCTTTTTAACACCTGAGTCTAATGGAATAGAGATAAGAAATTGACTACTAAAGGAAGTTTCACAGCCTCTTTGCTCCATAAGAAAACCTAATGAACTTGAATTTTAATCTTACTTTTTCATTAAAAAAATGTTTTTAATCTTTAATTTTTGCTTTTTCATACTAAATGACTGAAAGAGCCTAAAAAATTAGCCTAGCCTAAATTGGGAGCAATCACCATGTTTTATTAACTGTGAGGATCATCTTCTGGAGAGCAATCACAAAACTATTGAATATTTTACTTTTCTCATCTGTGATCTTTTCTTCTGTCTCATTAGAAAACAACCCAGTGAATAAATCTTTCAGTGCCCAATTCTCTGTATTCAGCTCCCATTAAACACATTGTAAGGGATCTCAGCATCTCAAAAGGACTGACTTCTCATCTGCCTCGTCTCTCCTGCAGCCCTCAGCACCAAGTTCCTCCCAGTCTTCCTGATAAATTTCCAAGTTTTTTTTTCAATTTGAGGTGCCTCTGTGTTCTTTTCCACTGTTTCTTTATATCACCCAACCATGTGTGATAGATACACATAATTGAAATAAAGGTGGCTGATTATCTGATACGCAGGGATATTTTATTTATTTATGAGAGATATTTTCTGGAACTCCAAATTAAACACGAGGAGTAAACAACCAGAAACCAGATCTTTTTTTTTTTTTTTTTTCCCAGGAAAAGAGAGGCAGTTGAAATTTTCCACTGAAAATGCTGTGGATTATTCCTTTAATGGGAATGCTGCAGTTTGCTCTTAGCAGGAAGAATTCAGAGCCTTAAAAAATTCTGTTCTATATTTTATTAGGGGAGAATTTAGGCATTATTGCACTAATTCTTATCACTCAGACAGCAGCACAAATCCCTTTGTTATTTTATCTTTCCTCTCTCCTCAGTTTTCAGAGGAGTTTGATAACTGATTAGCCCCTGGGCTCTTTTGTAGTTTGTGGTAGTGCAAGAGAGCATCTCTCCAGGAGCTGTGTAATCCCATTGTCTGTGCCACACGAGTTAGGATTACATGGAATCCCATTTTCTCTGATCAAAGCAGGTGCCAGGAGAGGTACACAACGTTTCAAACAGGGAATTGTGGCTGCAGAAGATGCTGTCTACCAGAGGTCCGTGTTTGATGCTCCCAGTGCCCCCAGGTTTGGGGCAGAACCTTCTGAGTGTCACAGGCCACCACAGAAACAAGTGGTTTTGATCAAGCTAAAAAAACACCTGTACTTCAATAATTCACCACAGCTCTGTCACCCTTTGCTGCCAGTGACTCTCCTTCTCCTGTGCCAGGGCCCTCACAAATGGCAAAGGATTGATAATTTCTGATTATAGACCCCAAATTTCCTCCCAGCAAAAATTCCACCTGGCCAGAGAGCACTCTGCTGGTTGTGACATTTCTGTGTGGCATTGGGAAACAGGAGCTGAGCTCAGAAACTCCCCTCAGGTCTACAAATGTTCCTCAGATTAGGTACAAATGTGGTTTTACTGTAAACACTAGTTAGAAAACCAGGAAAACCAACCTCTTAAGTGAGGTGATTTGTTCTGTGGAATGCTTCTTTTTTTGGAATAGCCTGTAAAGCAACTGTGGTATTCTAAAACAAAGCATGGATATACCTTCATATTAAACAGAAAAAAAAAATAACAGTTTTCTATCTTAGTAGAAAAGTAGGAAAATTTATTTCAGGCTAAAAAAGAAAAAAATAAAGAAACATTAAGTTCTGGAGATCCTATTAGGATTTTTTCATGATCATGTCAAATTTTGTCCAGCTTTCATCATAGGAACAAATTCTATGGGAACATGATAGGAATTGCTGCTTTGACATCTTACAATGATTGACTTTGGTTTTGGCATGAAGAAATTACCACAAACATAATGAACATTTTGAAATAAGTTTCTGCCATTTTAGTAGGTTAGCTGTTTTTTCAGAGAGATGCTTAAAAAGAAAGCAGATTCCATGTATTCTAGTTAAGTTTAAAGTAGATTTAGAGCTGCAATTTGCAGATTGCCAAAGTCCATTAGCCTGATGCCTAATTAACATATGGCCCTGTACCTCTGAGGGAGGATGAGCCAGAGAAGGGGCTGGAAGAATTAAACCAAAAGATCGGAAGCTGATTCATTGTGTACAAATAAACCACCAAAAAAAAAACCAAACCCCCCCCAAAAAAAAAACCACCAACAAACAAACAAACAAACCACAAAAAAAACAACAAAACAATAAAACAAAAACAAAACAAACAAACAAAAAAAAACCAAAAAAACCCTGAAACCTGGCTATTGAGAAAGTTACACATTCTGGTAATAGTACAAAAATCTGAAAGAGGTGAGATATCTCTGTCCCTTTTGAAAATAAATCTTGTCCTAATGCGTTCAGTGTGGCAGTGTGGGGCTCAAATCTTGGTTACTCGCTCTTATTCTCTTGGTTTTGGGGGGAGAAGCAGCTGTGCAGAACCATAATTATCAACACATCCTTGTAAAGCATGTCCCAGCCATGCACTGCAGCTCAGCTTCACTGAAATCACTTTCTCATGCCATTACTGCCCCTACCATTCATTTCTAATGGTTTGTGGCTTCTTTCTCCACAGATATCCTTAGCCCTGCCTTTATTTTTAGCCTTAAAAACATCACTTTCATTTAAACTGAAGGGCTGAGATTATATTTAGCTGTTGTAAACAATGAGTTTAGGGGAGAGTGAAGCTTGCTTGCTAATACATTTTCCCAGATTTCGCTGTATCCCATGGATTTGAGGATGAACAGAGAGTGTAACAACCCACATCTGCTCAACAGGCTTACCAACCATAAACTGAACAGCTCTTACCTCCTCAAAGTACCCTGTCCCTGTCTCCCTGCCTTTTGCAGGAGCCTTGAGATAACAAGGCCCTGTTTATCTCTTGACACTTTGCCTGGATCATCTGTAGATGATTCTGCTTAGTCTAATTAGGCCTTTTCTCCTTCTCACAGTGAAAAGAGGCAGTGGGAGCAACAGGGGGGTAACTCAAAAGGGAAAAGCCTTCAGCCTTCACACGGACATCCGGGTGACACAAGGCAGGGAATTCCACTTTGACCAATGTGTGAAGAGATTTGTCTGCTGAAGGCACACTGGATCTGCCACCTCATCCATGCCCTGCCCTTGGGAAAGCACACTATGGACTGGACTTGCTGTTTATCATTCATTAATAAGTAGCTGTTGCTTTTTTTTGTCTTATTTTCTATCAGAGTTGGGTTTAAATGCTCGAGAGACAGTGTTTGGTCTGATGTTTCAGGTGTTTTATTAATTCTTTTCTATAGCACAGTCTCACAAGCTATGAGTTTTAGCTAACAAAGTGAAAAATGGCTCTATCTCTCTACATGGGCTTTTAAGGACAAACTGTCCAATTAAGAAATGACACCTAAAGTATTTTTACTTTTAGCCCAATAACCAACCACCCATGGACCGCAATGTGGATTTTTCTACCCAATTACAGAAGACCACCCAGACCCATGAAGAAGAAGGTGAAAAAGAAGGACTCAGCCTCCACCCCAAAACCCCCATCTTGCTTCATTTATATTGCTATATTCTAAACCCTTAAACTCTAAGTTTTCCACCCTGTTATATCACACACTTCTATTCAAACTCCACACCCACAATCCCAGTTCTATAATTCAATTTTGGAAGCCTTCTCCACGCCCTCAGGTTAAATGCAGTGTTTGCTTGGAGGGTCAGTGCCTGTCAGCACAGAAAGTCAGAAATTCTCAGTGCCCAGGGTTCCAACAGGTAGCGAAAATTATTGCAGGTTAAAGAGAGTAGAGAGATATGAGATAAAGCAGGAAGTGGAGCAAAAATAGAAGAACTTAATACCTGTCAAAAGTGTGGGGGTATTTATAGATCCCAATGTAAATACGCACTCTAAAGCCAACTTTCATTGTTTTAAATTGTCACATTTTCCCCAGAGATGCTATGCAGCTGCAGGTAGGGAGCAGCAGACCTTTGTGAATCTGGATGACACAGGTACAGCTGCCTCCCAATTAAGGATGGAAGGGAATCTCTCCATCAGATGCTCCAGCTATTAAGATGCCGTTCACACCACGCACGTCCCTGAGAAGTTTGCAGTCTGTGAAAGCGAAGGTGAAGGTCAAGGAGTGAGCCACAGAAACCCTGGCTACCTGCAGAGTCTGCAATCAGGATGTGTGGAGTTGATACATTCTCATATTATTCCCTGAAATGATGTCTTTTCTTCCCATAAACGTGGTCACTGCATTGCTGATCACCAGGGCTTTGTAGTGCAGCGTTGTGAGGCGATTTATAGAACTCGTGCTTTCAAGGCAGCTCATCAGGGAATTGAGGCAGCTAAGATGTTGATAATCACTAGACCTGAAGCAGATCTGACAGCCAAAATACCAGTCTTTCTCAAAAAACTTTTTTCTCAGAGGTATCTGCTTTAAACAACTTTGGTTCATCTGTAGTCAAAAGCAGTGCTGGTATTTGTTGTCTGGATATCACATTCCCTTGCTGAGCCCCCTGCCCATCACTCCCTTCTGGCTCTCAGGCAGGGCTAGAAAAGATTCTTGCCTGCCCAATGAATTATCAACGATATTTTCCATTTAAAAATTAGTCATCCACAAGGTGATTTGCATGGACATTCAGCAAGAAATCCTTATTTCTGCTAGGTTTTTATTTTCTTTATACAGTGCCTTGTTTTAGCACATAAACATCCTCACCCCCATTAAATACCAAAAGTTTCAAATAATCATCTGAACACAATTGGAATAGGGTTTTGATCCTGAAGAACTAAATAACTCAGATGAGTCACATGAGACTGCTAATTCCAGCCACACAATAGTAAGGAAACCTTTTCAGTGAGGGCAGATCACACAAACCTTTGAGAGAGCAGCTTCCCTCACCAGTGATCAGACACACAGATTTTGGGTCACTGACAGAAGAGGTGCAAAAAATTTTTTTTCAAAAAAACCCCCCCAAAAAACCAACCAACCAAGACCAAAAGAACCCCAAAACGAAACAAAAACAAAACAAAAAACCCAAACAAACAAAAAAAACCAAAACAAACAAACAAAAAAAAACCACAACAAAAAAAAACCCCAAACAGAAACAACCCCCCAAAAAAACCCCAAGCAATAGCCAAAACTAAAGAAATGCATGCATGAATAAATAAACAAAACTGTCCTCATGCCTGGGGTCAGGCTGAGACTGGCAGGAGATGTGCAGCAGCTCCAGGTATGCTCAGGAGGTGAGCACAGGCTTGAACTCTACAACCAACCACATTCAGTCAAACCCTGAGGCATTTGTTTTCTCTCAAACCACCCTGTTTTCCAGAAGGACTCAGCTTTTCATTCACTGGAGCAGCTAGGTGGTATTATTCCTTTTCAAACTCTAGGACCTGGGCACTTGGTTTCTACTCAGAACCTTTTTTGCTAAATAATTCCACTGATTTCAGCAAGCCCAGGGCAAAGCAGGAATGAACAAACCAGAAAATCTCCATGTAGAGGGTCTTGTTCTATAAAAGAAGTCAACACTTCAGCCACAGCAGAAACATTCATGTCCTGGGCCCCCGAACAAAGGGAAATCAGCTCCCATTAAGTCATTTTGTTTGTTGGCTTTTGCCTTTGGTTTGAAATTCTGCAAGTCACCCTGCTTTTGATACTGGTCCAGCTGCTTTCACAGTCTTCATTTTCAACTTGTCTCTTCACAGAAGGGCTGGAAGGGAGAGCAGCAGGTTCTTTTTATTCTACATCCCACCTTGCTTCTGCCAGTCTTGTTACCACTAATGATCTTAAATACTTCTTCCAGCGTTTAATCAGGTACAGCATTTAATTGGGTAATCACCTGCTGAAGTAAAAATAATGTTTCTAAGCAATCCATCTGCCTTTGCAACACAGGAAAAAAAACAGGTTTGAGCAGGTAGGTGCAAATGCAGGGCTTGTATTTTGATGATCAGCTGGTTTGAATGGGAGGTGAGAGGAGAGATCTGCTTCAAAATAAACCTTTTCTGTTCTAGATCAGAGAGGAATCTGGGGAGCTACCTCCCGAGTAAGAGATTAAAACCCCCACATCTCTTGATGTTTTCATTCTCTCACGCCGGCAAGCAGCAGTGCTCGATGCAGATAAAGAACATTTGCTGGCTCTGTACAGCCCATTCTCATCTTCAGCTGAACGTGGCAACTTGGTCTCACTTAACACGGCAAAGGTGGATTTTTTCAGACAGACAGAGGGCCTTTAAAACCTAAAAGAATTTTTCAAAGACTTTAAACGAGGTTTGTGCACGTGTTAACATCTGAATTCCCAAAACAACCACTTTATACTACACAAAAAAGGCGCGTTCAGTGTGAGGTAAAAATTCCCCTTGTGTGCTACTAAACTGGTGGGAAACAGGACAAACCAGTAAGGGGGATTAAAAATGGACAGAGGAGCTCTGTGACATTCCACAGGAACCCCTGGTATTTAATATATTCATGAGCTACTTGAAAAGAATGAAGGAAAGAATAAGGTGACAAAATTTGCTTAAAGCAGAAAACACCTGAGGCTGCTTTAGCATGGGTTAGAACACTGCTGAGGGGACATAGGATGACTGACTGTATATTGATAATTCACCACACCTTGCAGCACAAGATCCATAGGGATGAGAGCATGTGGCAGCAGCTTGAACATAAAGATCAAGGATGTAAATCAAACTTGTCCTTCAAAATTCAGAATAAAAATGATGGAATACCTTCCAAAAGGACAGGTTGGATGTTAATAGGCAGAAAGATTAAAAACCTCTTAGACAAATGGAAGAGAACTCCCCCAAGTGCTATTAAGCAAAATGGTGTGGATATAATATTCTGGTGAAGAATACTGGAGACAAAAGTATGATAAGCCATACCTAGAGAAATATCTGTATGTTTGCTCTGCTCTAACACTTTTTCTGCAAGCATTTGCTACTGCCTGTTGTGCCTGTTGATTTCTCCAGGGTCGGCTGGACTCTTGGACTGAGCTGTTGCTGCCAGCCCTTTGCTCTCAGAGCCCTCTGCCCTTTGCATGTAGTTAAGAGAGTTTCACCTCGGAACGCACAGACATCCAACGGAGCAGTTTTCCATCTTCCCTTGCAGCCACTCTGCTCAAAAAAGGCAGCCTAGAGCTACTCATCTTCTCTTGTGCGTGGAAGGAAAACCAGACAAGAGAGAAGAAAGGAGAAATCTAATGATAGTCGAGGGATATTGCACAAGGCAGTATCCAAAACGTAGAGGAAAAGCAACAAGCATCACATAAAGGAAAAAAAAAAAAAAAAAAAAAAGGGCCCAAAGCCAAAAAAAAAACAAACCCCCCATCCAACAAGCAAAAAACCCAATCCATCCCACCCCCAAAATACTTACCTATTGGGTATAAAGAAATCAATTTCTAAAAGAAGGATTTTAAAAGCAGCCTAAGTCTGGGCTATATTCCCACCATTCCTTGATTAAGAGCAGCACTCAAGGATAACAAGTGGGCTTGTGTTGTACATGGCCTTGTAAATAAAGTATGAGGGAGATAAACTAACTTTTACAACTTTGCTGGGAAAGCTGGGAAATTAATGGAAACCACCTTAGCCCTAAGATAGTTTCTCCCAAATAACAGAGTAAATCAATTTACATAAAAGCCCCTCACTGCTATTGTTAGCCTACTTCCAGAGCTCCTGCTTCCTTGTTTAAAGTTAGCCTGCACCTCCAAACCACAGTGCAATTTCTATAGAATCTTTCCTCACTTTCCAGCACCATTAAGCCCCTCCAGGATGTGTTTTACCATCCTGCTCATCCAAGCCTCCCACAGCAGCCTCATATATCACCCCACACCTCGAGGCGTGTGTTAATTGACCAATAAAACACACCTGTAGCATATTAATGTTCTAATAAAACACTCCTCATATTCCGTAAATTTTGTGTTATCAGTTCTCCATCAATTATTTATTGAGAGCCAGCATAATAAATTATCTGCTGAGCAAGGCGCAATAACATGAGGACAAAACAGTGCAAAAAACATTTTATCACCTCCTCACTGCAGTTCCAGTCTTTGTGGTGCACTGCATATTTATAAGTGCTTGAAGTGAGGTAAGATTGAACTCTTCAGCTCTAAATCTTCATACTCAATTCACCAAGAGATTGCTTTGTTGAAATTAAACAAAAAACAGGGTTTCTTATAGTATTTGCTTGCATCAGGTTCTCTTAATCCTCATGTTAGTGATTCCCTTCTGCATAGAATCCACAGGTTCATCCTTTGGGAGTCCTCCTTAGCTGACTCTGTATTAGGGTTAGTTAACAGAAACATTTCTAACAAGACACTCTAAGTCCTTTCAGGAATATTTTTTTTTTTTTTTTAAATTCAGCAGAGAATATGTAGAGTATCTCCAAATACAATTAGCACATATCTAAAATGAGGGTGTTCCATCCCCACAAAATTAGGATTAAATTAACTGTGGTCTTCAATGATTTTGTCAGTTTTCAAGTGGTGGCCTGCTTAGGTTGAAAATACTTTAAATTTCTAATAAATATTATGGTTAAATCCAGGTACAGCGACAGCCAAATAGAAAACAGATACAGGCTTGGAATAATCACTATACCATAACTTTTAAACAATTCCTGATTCTTTTCTCCAAGGAGAAGTTAAAATTCATACTGCAACAGTTTGAAGACTTAGATGATTAAAACACAGCAGATCCCCCTTTTTTTTTTTTTTCTCGGTGCTCTTATTTATTGCTGCCTTTACAAGATAAATGTTTCATGAAGTTGAAAAGAATTAAAACCAAATCTTACAGATGTGACTGAAGTGAAAGAGGAAGGAGAATCAGCAAATGCATGAGTACAAGTTTAAGGATTTTTCTGTTGCCTCTTGTTCAAGGAATGGTCCTTATGTCGATGGTAAGTGAAGGACACAGGAAAAAGGAAAGAGCTTAAGATAAGAAAAAGTTAAAGGGGAGAAAACTGCTGTCATTGTTAGTCTCAATTCATTGTGGACATCCACCTGAGAGCTCTCAGTAGCTCTAAAACCAGGTAAAAATCGTGGTATTATTCATAACCCTTGATGGAAAAGAGAATGTTCGTCTCCATCACCTTCAATCCACCACACATTGTTCATTCCAATAAAGTGTGTCTTAAAATAAAATACAGGAATGGCTGCATTGCAAACATTAGAGAAATAAGAGCTTTTCTTTTCTAGTGGCTATTCAAAATGCACCTTTGGGGTCACATTTTTATCTGTAATTTACTCAATGCTTCAATTCTATGCGATGGAAATTACCTTTGTTGAAATTTTTGCGTCTGCAAAAATTTACCCTGCTCACGTGGCTCACCCAGACCCAAGAAACTTCAAGTGAAGAGAGAAAGTTACACTCAACACCACACACAAAAGTCAGCCTTGGCCTCTTCAGATACATCTGCAACAGGCTGAGGAAATTTATCCCACAGCAGAAATCCTATTAGATCATGAAGTACGAAACAAACTGCTCCTTCTTGTACAAGAGAGTTGTATAAATGTTATAAACCATGTCTCTGTTTATATCTATGTCATAAATCATGATCTCTGCCTAAATGATAATTAGTTTGAACCTGCACATGTAAATTATCCCCCCAGATGTCTCCAGGAAGCAGAGATGCTCGAGAAGGCAAAGCTTCCTCGTGCAGAAATAAGAAGGAATATGATGTCCGACAAAATCTCACAGATATTTTGATTTGGTGTTGGTGCAAAATGCTCGAATAGGCACAAAAAACCCTCCATGATGTTCAGAGTGTTTGCTGAAATGTCAGAGGCAAACATTAAATATACCAACAGTATTTCAGTGTAACTTTGTAAAACTGGCAGAGCATTCAAAGAATGCCTCAAGAAGAAAGAAACCAAATGTTCTACTTTCATCAAAACAAGACAATAACTCATTTCAAAAGTGCAATTTCAAGGAGATGCAACAAATGCTCAGAAAACAATATTATGGGTTTTGTAAAATATGTGGGATATTTTCTGCAAAATCTAAAAATTATAATTTCCTCAGTAAAGGATCAAATTAGCATTTTCATTCAGAGTAATAACAAAGAGCTTCAATATTACATGTCAAAACAAACTTACTTTGCACATTCAACCTAATTTTATTTCCTTGTTTGTTTGGATTTTTACCTTGAATATTGAAAATGCACCTATGAAACTTGTCATTTTTTATACTGCATACAAAATAAAGAATCCAAAACAAATCCAGTCCCACTGTGAGTTATGACATTGCACACTGGGTCTAAAATTATTACAGAGTTAACAATAGGGTAATTATTAGTTATAATTTTATAGGGTAGAGTTTAATTATAAGAAATAATCCTGAAGAACAGATTATGAATACTAACTTAATTCTGAAAATTACCTGGACGGGAAAAAAATATTTCCTCACATCTTCCTGATCTGGTAGTTTTCTATGATTTTAAGTAAAACTAGGGGGGGGGACCCACTGAAAAACCAAAAACAAAAAAACAAAAACAAAACCAAAAACAAACAAACAAACAAACAAACAAAACCCCACCCAAATTTGGCAATAATTTGCAGCTTGTAAGTAATGAAGTTTTATATGGAAATGGAAACTCAAACTAGAGCTGCCTCTTTCTGTGACATTTCAATCTGGTCTGAAAATAAAGATTTTAAGTGTGAAATACTTTGGAGAACTTGCCCATTAAAGCATTTATTTTGATATTAATATTTTTAACTTCATGCTTGCAGTGTGCCAAGAATAGCCATTTTGGCTGAATATAAATAATGGCCTAAATCATAGGATATGGCTTTCCAGATCCACAGTCCTATTTACCCTATTATCAGAGACCAATCATTCTGCAAATTAACCTATAGGGAAGTTAATTATGCTGCCTTATATCTTTCATAAAGGTTCTAATTCAAAGAATTTTATGTTTTCCTTCTATTTATTTGTGAATAATAGTTAATTATTAACAATTAACAGTTCTATTTACTTAAAAAACCTCTCAGATATCATCTAAACCAGGATCAAAGTGAAGTGAGAAAACAGAACTTTGAAATTAACAGCTGCAAAATAATTTGTTCGTTTTCATTTTGTGAGAAAGATGAAGTGTGGAAGTGCAAGATTTGAGCTGCACCTCTTCTTGCAATTTCAGTCACTTTTCTGGTATCCAAAGTACAGCAAGTAAGGTCTCTTTAAAGGCATTTTTTGTCTTTCCCAAATGTAGATTTTTTTTCTTTCCCTCCCTTTTTTTTTAATTATATCTGTGCTATTCTTTTGGAAGGTGTTCATATTGTTCGAATCAAATACATCTGTTTCCCCCGTCACTTTTTTGTTTTGTTTTTTTTTTTTTCTTTTGCCTTAGAATGAGGATTTTTGATCCATTAGAAACAAAAGGCCCAGGACAGATTATAACAGAACAAGATATTTATTTGCTCTGACTTGGCATAAAGTGAAGCATGTGAAATTAAATCCCGAATTAACATGAGAGTAATACATGTCTCAGCATGGATTTGAACACAGTGGATCTCATATTTCTTTTGTTGTCAAATCCTTTTAAAATGGTATTTTAGGACAGCAAATTTTAATGGGATAAAATGATACAAAAGAAAGAACATCTAAAATAAGAACAATGAAACTCTAGGAAAAAAAAAAAAAAAAATCTCTGCACCACACAAGGCTGTTTGACTTCTGGCTAATATTTATCTATTACTTCCATGGGTTGTAGAAAGAACCAAGTACTGAATTAATAACAGGATGATTATTTCCACATAAAACACATCTAGGAATCTGGAAAAGCACAAAGCCTTTTCTACATTCTGCCTGAGTCAACATTCCCTTTCTTCAGACATCTCAAGAGCATTTCAATGGTAGTGGACATTGGTACAACGCTGGACTGAGCACCAAAACCAACCATGAGCAAAACTCCTAGGAGAAAATGCACAGCAAATTCATCAGCACACCTATTCCCATTGAAAACTTCTGAAATATTGATTAATTCTTTCTGTTTGCTCTTTCACATCCCAGAAATGGAGCTCTTTCCCCTTGACAACTGACCACGCTTTTGTGCCGAGCTGCCGCACTTTGGAGGGGAAGAGCTTTGCCTCTGGCAAGAACCCTTCAAAAGAGTGTTTGAACCTCACCTGGATAACCCCCGTGGGCAGGATGACAAGGAAATCACATTTTTCACAGCTCTGTGTACGTTATACATACAGATATAAGTACAAAATGCACCTGTAAATCTGAATTAGCGCCGGGAAGAGTGGCTGTGAGTGCTGACATCTGACTGGGGCTACCTGGATTTTGACAATCTGTTCTGAGTTAGTCGTGATCGGTGGAGAAAAAAAAAAAAAAAAAAAAAGGAAAAAAAAAAAAAAAAGCACCTGGAAATAATGTCTGGGGTGAAATGAACGCCCACATGAGGCAGGTGGAGCTCACGTGGTGCCATGAATCAGTCCAGGTGATTAACTAAGGGATACACCTCGCCCTGAGCTGGGTTAAGAACCCAACTGAAATTAAAGCCAAAGCTGCTACCCTCAATGGCATTCCAACATTAACATGTGTCTTTTGATTAAACTCAAGATTAACTTGCTGTAGTGGTTTGAAAGGAAAACAAGTGAGAGGCTCCAAGTCAGAAATACAATTTAATAGGAAGAAAAGAAAGAAAATAAATAAAATAAATGCAAAGAAATACAAAAGACCACTGACAGAGTCAGAACACAACCTTATCACGGTGATGGAAGCAGTCCAGATGAGGTGGTCCTCCTGAAGCAGTGATCCCATAGAAAGGTCTGGTAGCTCGAGTTCTCTGGGAATCCAGTGGGTAAGGACCCCCTGTACTGTCCCAAACCCCAGATTATATCCAGGTGAGAATGCTTTGTTCCTCCCCCTGGGTGGAGCATCTCACAATAGGATGTAGGTCCTGCAGGGGGATCCTTGACGAGCCATTAAACAGAGATAACTCCCTCCAGGAGTTATCTATGAGTCATGGGCAAGGTGTTGATGGCCCATTAACAGAAGATAACCCTGAGGGAGGGGCCCCCGGGAAGGGCACAGTCCCACCTGGATTTAACATGAAGATGGTGATAGAATACTTTGTGCCCAACCCAGGACACTTGCATTTTTCATTTAAAATTCAGTTTAAAAACCCAACAGCTTTATTAATCTACATTGATAATCAGCTATTTTAGTGTTTGATGCCAGGTCAACTTCCTAGCAAGTAAGAAATTTTGGACTATCAGTATATATAAGAAATAAGAATTTTTGGAATATCAGTGTGTATAAGATATAACAAATGAGAAATTCTGGAATATCAGGAGCAACAGGAATATCAGTTATCAGCACTTGAATAACTCTGCTGCAATCCTGTTGGGTGTAACTTTAACAGAATACTTCTGTGCAGGACGTGGGCTCAGTAGGAGCTGGGATGGACAAATTAAATATCAGACTTTAGGAAGCCAAAGGTTGGATTCACCTTCGTAGCAAGGAATTAATTAAAAATAAACAATTTAAAAATAAGAAGCATACTAATAATCAGCTACTCAAGAAAAGCAAATAGGAAAGGAACACCTCAGCTATTTAACAACAAATAAGGCTGTGTGGAGAAAACCAAAAACTGAGTGCAGGGGCAGTGATTATGAATCCCCTGCAGGGAAGGAGCAGAGAGGGGACAGGCAGGGGACAGGCAGCACTTGGCCTCACAAAGCCAGCACGGCCTCAGAACGCAGCAGAAACTCTTCACCCATGTCAAGGGAACAGAGAGAATTTCACAGAGTTTCAGAGAAAATAATCTGGTTTTCAGATGTCTCCACAAAAGCTCGAGCTGCCAGAAGGCTGCCGTGCTGGAGGTCTGCTGGTGGCTCCATTAAGCTGTGTTTGTATTTACTGCTTGATGTTTTTTCCTGGTCAAAAACGTTCTGTGGTGCAAACATCTCTATGAATTATATTCTCTCAGTCTGAAGGTTTTTTAAAAATCCTCTTAAATAACATTCCCTTTGGCTTTCCTTGACTGGATGCAATCCCACCCTACCAAACACAGGCACAGGCGTAAGGTGGGACTTCAGTCCAAGACTCTTCTTTCTGGTCTTGCCAGGAAGCTTTGGAATCAAATTCCAACTTTCGTCTATCAAGGTTCAAAGGAGATAACGCAACTTAAAAGATAATATTATACAATATTATTAATAATATTAATATTTAAATAATAATAAACAAATTAATGATATTATAATGCAATAAATAATAAATAATAATATAGTAAATAATATAATAGATAAAACTTATTTAGTGAAAATACTAAACCAGTATGATGGAATGAGTAAGGCACATTTTTCTGCGCTGGCACAGTGGCACATTTCTTCAGAACAAAAATGCACAGCCTGTGGAATTATGGAACTCCCTTCACTGCCTCCTGAGAAAGCACCCAGACTTGTAAGAATCAGCTGGGCCTTAATCTTGCTTATATTTCCTTCCTGTGAGCAAATGGAGAGAGTGGGATTTTTCTCTCTGCATTCACGTATTGGTAAAAGCTATAATTAAAACGGATTTTGAGGATTTCTGCTCAGCGCAACTGGCTGTAATTCAGCACACCCTTAAATCTGAGACAGCTTCTCCAGAGTTCAGTCAATAAAACAGCTCCTGGCGAGCAGCAGGAACCTGCATTCCCAGCTCAGTGAGCTGTCAGGAAGAAATGGAGGTTATTAGATGCCTCTGTTATTAGAGATTACACAAGTGGCAGAGAAAATGACATCCAATTCATGTTGCACCTCAACTCTGATATTCCCCTCTCTGCAGTCCTTGTGAACACGCACAGATAAAAATTCAGCTGGCTTGGAAGACAAAATAAGGATTGTGCGTGACCAATATTAATGAAACCCAAGAAAATGGTGAGACTAGAACCCCATTTCCCAAGACTTCAATATGATTCTTTAATATCACATTTCATTTTTAATATGGCACTTACATTATTCTGAATCAGATTACTGCACCATATCTACTTTTAAGGCTTCTAAAAGGAAAATAGGCTAGAAAAGCCATTTTTTTTTTCCTGTGTGCTCTGCTTTTTGGGATGTAGAAACACTTACTGAGCAAAAACAAAAAGAGATTTCTCCGTATTCTAATGTAGTGACACCTCCACAGTCTCCTAGATTCTTTCCTGAAGACAGTAGGCAGAATGACTATTCACAAAATTTAATGAAAGCACGTTGTTAAAAAAGGCAAAACAGGAATTTTTGAGCCTTCTTCTGGCCAATGCCCTTCTCCCACCTTATTTTTCTGAAGCACCATTCTCTGGAAACCCCAGCAGATCTTTATATACTCCTACAGAAGAAGGCAAAAAACAATCCAAAACACACCTAAAACACACAACCACGTTTTTTTTTGTGTGTGTTTATACACAATTCACACCTGGGATCCACTGCTGCAGTGTTCTAGGCCACGTGGTGAGTGGATTTTTAAAAGCAAGCATTTACAGGCATAATGCTGAAGGTAAACCATTAGATGCTGCTATCAAAAAAGAATAATTTGGTTCTTCCACGTGACATCAATCAAAGCACTTTTTTAAATGTGCCAAAAGTAAACAGGGTAATGCATGGTGGATATGTAAAAGATGATAAACTGTGAGGGAAAAGTTTGATTCTGGCCATTCCTGCATGCCTTTGGAAAGGAGCAAAACACCAGAAATAATTGATATACTCCCTTGGAGTATAGTGGGGGCTGGGGCACTACTCTGGTTTTTACCTTGCTCCCCAGCCTCTGGCTTTGACAAAATTGTGAACACTTTGATATTAGAAAGAGCAGATAGACATAAAACATCATAGAGGAAAAATAAAAAATCTAATGTAAAAGGAAATAAAATAAGTAACTCAGTCTGCCTGGGGAAAATTATTGAATTAACATACATATATAAAGAATTCAAATCATGAGGAATGGTGTTTGTGCTTATTTTTGGAACCTTTCATCCTGTTATAAATATGGCTATGCTTAATTAAGTTTGAAAACACACTTATAAGGAGAAGATGAAAAAACTGCAGTTATTACCCATAATAAATTATTTTAGATGCCTAAAAGCTTGTAAGACCAATACAAAATTATGGTATCAGAAATTTTTGAGCAATGATTTGTAAAGAGAAAGTGAAGAGTTATATGGTAATAATCAAAAAACATTGTAAAGGGCATAATGCATACAATAAAAAATAAATGAGAAACGTATATTTGTGGGAGAAAAACACCATGGAAAGAGAATAAACTGAAGGAAAGTTTTACCACTTCCAAGTTAAATATATATATTTTTTTTAATCTGAATAAGCAGCATAACAATAATTAGAGACCATCACCTCCCTGCAGCCAGGTTGTACCTGATATTAACATAAGTGCACTCTTCATAATAATTTAAGCAAAGTTCTAAAATCTGTTCTTTAGCCTCACTGATAAGCGACTTTCTACTTTGTTGGAACTTATAGATCAGCATTAAGAGTAGACACAAAATTAAACTATATGTTTGGTCGTTTGGAAAACAGGTCAGACTTTCTTTTTATAACCTGCACAGATGAAAAGAACCCGAGACCCAATAAAAAGGGGTTTCAATTCGATCAGGAAGCTATTAATTAAATTATTGAAATGATTATTAATTACTTGTTATTATTAACGGACGCAATGAACTGGCAACAGATGGTGTGATAGAACAAAAAAAGAGATTAATTTCATACATTCACTTTTGGCAGCCTTGCTGCCCAACCAGACCATCTGTGGCGCATTAGGAACGTTCGAAGCTGTACCATACATATTGCAGAGGAGATACAAACCACTGGACTCTCTGCTTTTCCAGTCCAAAACCCATTCATCCCTCACCATGGCAGAGTTTTAAGCAAAGAACTTTTTTACCATATCCATTCTTTCCTCTGCTTCCATGGCACTGCAGAGATTCTCCAGGATTTCTGCAGGATTTCGTCCAAGCTGCGTTTTTCAGCATGTGAGCAACCTCAAGTTCTTGGTCACAGCACATTCTCTACTGCTAACAGGAGGAGTTTAAATTTACAAGTTGGGAATCATCTCCACTTTCCTTTTTCCAGGCGAAAATTCCTAATCTGTTTAGAGAGAGCTGAGAAGGGGATGAATGTCGTTGTCCCTGATGGTTCTTACAATTTTGGTTCATGACAGAATTTAACAATTGGATGTTTGTTTTGTTTTCCTTCTGATCTGGAGTTTTCTGTCATTTTTGTAAATGGTTTTTTAAAGACCAGCGTTTCATCCAGCCACCATCCATCTCCATAACTCTCTTCCTCTTTGCTGCAAATATGTGCATATTATACACAGAAGATTTCATCTCTGTTTACCTTTACTTAGAGCATTTTTAATATTAGAAATTCAATTTTAATGGACACACACCCCCCTGTAAAACAGGATTTGGAACACAGGAATATGCTCTGAAATCTTGATTTCCTTAGAATCCCTTTAATGTGATCATTTTAGGGGAAATTTTAATTCACTGGGTAAAAGACTAATGACATCTGTTTCCAGTGAAATAGTCTGGGGTTTTTTTTAGTGCAAGTCTGTATTCTAAATTGTCCTAGATAGTTTGTCCTAGATAACACACACAAATCCATCTGCCATGGCCATCAGAGGACCTAAAATTGCAACTTGTAAAAACAAGGAATGATGAGTTGGATTTCAGTGACCCAAAACGTGCAAGTCACAAACACACAGGGATCGTCCTCTGCCCCTCCTCATTGTTCTTTCCATCCAGGAAGGGAGGAAGCAATGGACTAACAGAGCATATGATAATTTTGTGACTCTGGAAATTTATTGCTGTGTTTCTCCTGTGATTTTTCAGAGATACTTTCATGGAAATGTCCAAGCAACGTTGCTAACTGCTCAGTCTTTCTAAACAACAGATGAAATGAGCCTTTTGTCACTTTTCTTTTGCAGTCTTCCCGCAGTCTCTTCTCTTTACACCACATTTTTCCCCCATGATTTTCTATTCCTCCCTCTTCTGAGTTCACCCCTAAAGGCTCAGCAAAGCAGCTCCCACAAGACCTCTGTGAATTCCTTGCCAGGAAAGCCATATAGACAATTCTATAGACAAAACAAGGTCGTTGTGTGTTCCATCCTTCCTTCCCCACCTCAGCAGGGGCGCGGGAAGTGGATTCAACACCCGAAACAGAAACTGCTCTCACCTGCTTTGTTCTCTTCCTTCTGCTTCGTGTACACTTAGCTTGGCAAGGAAAGGCTTCAAATCAAACAAAGAAACAGTCTTTCTCTCATTTCTCCACTGGAGGAGTCAGTTCTACAATGCTGCCTACTGTCAAAGTGGGCCAAAGGAAGAGAATTAAGGACCATACAAAAGCCAGCCTTTGTTGAAGGAAGAGAGATCCTACTAAAGTGTAAATTCTAATGCAGAAGTCATAATATTTTAGCAGCTTTGGTTTTATTTACCTCTAAGAATAAAATATATTTTACA
>VXBN01009180.1:400631-421931 GCA_013397395.1 Sinosuthora webbiana | reverse complement strand
TTTTTTTTAAATGAAACTGTGCTGGATAAGGTAGTTGTAAAATTGCTTATCAGAATATCTAATTTTGTCTATTATGTTAAAATTGACAGATTTTTAAGGAAGTTCTTTATTTGTTCTCAGTTTGTAAGACAGTACATAGTGGTACATCTGTCTGTTCTCTTCTTTTTACTATTAAAGAAAATCTGAAGATATAGGAGCCAAGAAAACAACTGAAAGAAAAAAAAAGGTTTTAATTCTCTCCATACTATTTTCTGCTACTAACCAGGAATCAAACAGGAAAATACAAGAATTTTACAAGACATTCATTTCAAATATGCTGGACAGTGAATTCCTTGTTTAACAGAGTTGAATATCTAAACTGAACATATGAGATTGATTGAGCACTTTCCAAGAGACGTACGAGTTATCAGGTAAAAATTCTGTCTGTTTCTGGAGAAAAAGAGCCCCTAAAAACACTGGTTGTGAGCTCTGGCAGTCTGATTCTCTTTTTATTTTCAGAGCATTTCCAAGAAAAAGGCATTTTTTCCTGAATTTCCTACTGTGACAGGTACATATGGTACATATAAGCAAATATGTGTTGAAGTTTATTGAGAGCTGTGTCCAAGAAAAACAATCCTTCCATGAAAGCGAAATATTTTTCACCCACTTTGTTTAAGAGAATCAAAACAAAATCTAACATAACGGAATTTTAGGTCCAGCCCTAATTTCTCTTTGGATCTGAACCAAAAAATATAGTCTAAGCTTTTGTTCTTTTTTGTTAAATTTTAAAACAATACTATTTTGCAGGTTAAAGTTAATCACAAAGTGCTTTGAAACGAAACAGCAATATCAGACTAAAAGCACAATTCTTTCACTGTGTGTTTTCAATTTCCTTCTTCCTTCATTTTTGACTGAACCCATGTCTTGAATTCAGTTTGAACTCACAGATTCTTTTGATTCCCTTGAAACCTCCTTTTGTTTGCAAATTTTGCTTGCAAATTATGTGGCTCAAGTATAAAATGTATTCACTTATAGACTGCACTTCTCACTAAACAATTAACTCTTTGTTCAGGGCTGCATCACGGTTTTCAGCTATTTCTCTACAGCACCTTCTTTTTAACTACCCATCTCAAGAGCCCAGCAACTCCTGAAACGTGCAGTGACACCATCTATCAGCTATTTCCACCTCCTCCTCCTCCTTCCACTCTTCCTCCACAGATTCTTTTCATCCTTAAGAACATCTCTGACTCATGCAGTAAACGTCTCCTTGAACTTGACTCTGTGCATTGTCTTGTCTTCTTGTCTCAACATCCTTTCCTGGGTCATTTCATCTCTGCTCTCTGTGTTGTGAAGTGCCAGGACACACAAATGATAATGGGCTCGGAACCTGTGAACCTCACCATGCTTTTGGTGAAACGAGATCAAGGTTTGATTGGTTTGGCACCATAATTATGTAAGGTGGCTGCTCNCCTTAAAAAAAAAAAAAAAAAAAAAAAAAAGATGGAACAAATATCTCAGGGACAGGCTCGAAGTCTATTCAGAACTCCAGAGTTGCTGGAAACAGCCACAGGAAGGCCAGATAGCAAAATTTAATCCCCAGACATGGAGATATTTCACAAATAACCACAAGGACAATTTGCCTCCCCAAAGTCAAGAAGCCACATTAGTCACAGCTTTTTTGACTGCTAGTTCCAGCCCTAGCAGGTCAGTATTAGTAAACCAGTAGTGTATCAGTGTCATAAAAGTAGTTCACAAACAACTAGAGGTTTGCCCATTTTCCCTTTTTTAAAGTCCTACTTCTAGTGCTGATTTTCTCAGTGATCTTGTTTTCTGAACTTCTATCTGGCTGGGAGACTGGCATGCAAGCAGCAAGCACCGACAGGAATTCTCAGAATCTAAAAAATGAAGTAATAAACGTGCAGCAACAAAACTGCTTAGTCAAAATCTGAGATCACAAAGGTGTGAAGTTTAGGAGACCTTTTTTGTACTTTCCCTGCATAATTGGTTCCCTCCGTGGCTCAAAAAAGGTGACACCATGTCACTGTCCCTGTTCTACCTGGGCACTGGCCTTTAATGTGGCACTTCACAATGCTTTCCTCTGGTAACAGCACTGTTTCTGGGTTTATAACCCCAAATATCTGCTTTGTCAGTAATTCTACAGAACCTGTCTGTAAGATTTATTTTCCAATTTCCTTATATGTTAACCAAAAAGATGTCAAGTTGGCCACCAAGCTACTCAGAGCCCACTGTGCCAGCTTGTCACAAAATAATGTTTTGGTGGTTTATTAGTTTATTCCATATATCAAAACTTATTTTCATTATCATATCAAGTTTCTGTTCCCTGTTGGTTCTTCAGCCATCAAGGAAGCGGAATCTGAGCTAAATGAGTAATTGGATTTGACACACAGCTGTCCTCATCCATTATATTGACATTAGTATTTTAGGCAAGAGGTACTTTTTAGGATAGTGAGTGACCTGAGCAGACTTGTCTCCCTTAGANTAAATTATATATATATATATATATATATATGAGATGTGAACCTATGCAAGGTTTTTTCCTGTTCCATCCTAAGGTAGCTGAGTATTTTGGTTTTAGCTTGGAACTATTCTTGCACAGATGAATAAGGAATTCATAATTCACTTTATAATGGAGGAAATCCGTTTAGAGCCGAGACACTGACTGGTACTGGAGGATGTATTGCTAAGGCAAAGCTGAAAATATTGCAGCACTACCAGCTGGGAAAGTATTTTTAACAAGTATTTTTAAAATAAGACTTTAAGTCTTATCCTAATGGAGATCAAAGGATCAGAGAGAGCTCACCAACCACCACCTGTAAACTTTTCCCAGTTTGCCCTCCTTTTTCCTCCCTCTAAGGTTGGTTTTACTGCCTGGGGGGGACAAAAGGTGATGAGTGAGCTAGACAGAGAGCAGGGTCTGTGAGCTCAAAGTTTGGGACAGGGAGTTTGAGGGGCCTTTAGTCACTGCACAGACTATTTGGCTCGTTAAGCATTTGCTGTTTGAGAGCTTGAACGGGTTTTTTGTGGAGGAAATTTATTCAGTAATCTCTGACAGCCCCCTCAGAGACCTTGTCAAGTTTTCCTCTTAGTGTTTGGAGAAAGTTCATTGCCGTACATTCCACTAATAATTCTTCCCACATGCTAGTATACGTTCTTTATCTCCCTTCAAATTCCTCATTTTCTTTCAGTTATTTCTTTCCCACTCTAATTTCTACCCTAATTTTTAGAGCACAGACCTGGCTAGGCACAGAGATATTCACTTATCTTAAAACTAAGGAAATAAAAGTTCCAAAGACGCAAATGGATTTTATACCTATGGTTCTTCCACATTTGCAAAAGCTTCTAAAAAAAACCTCAGAGTGATGACTAGAGAAATTACTATGGAAAAAAAAGTTTGGTAATTCAAGGGAAACCAAAATAATTTCAAAAGGAAGATGTACACCAATTGATTTCTTGTGTTTTGAGTGTAGAGTTCATTATTTGCCATGCTGTAGAACCCTGTTCTACGGTGATGTGAGGGTGCTGTGGGATATAAAATCAGGAATTCAGTTTCTGTCTCTAGTATCCAATGTCTGCATGGTCCCACGCAAGCAGCACAACCCCTGTGAAACATGAAAGCAAAACTGTACGACATGTGCACCTGAAAAGGAACAGCAGCTTAGTGGGATCTTTGCTGTTTGGATAAGCATTTAAAAGAAGAGGCAACACTCAGATTTTATTCCTTTTCTCATATGTGCTGTTCTCCCTCATCAAACACTTCAAAAAATTGAAACTGTCTTCTAATAAAAACATCTCCTACTGGGATGCTACTTTTTCTAAATGTGTTCAAAGCAGATCATTAGCAAGTTTGCCGAAGGAAAACCTTTGTTAAGCTTCAAGATTTTATTTCCCAAGAAAATATATTTTACCCTCTCATTCTCAATTGGCATAAAAAGGGACCTTTTTAATTTTTTTTTATTCCACTTCCCTACACCCAAAATAAATTTTTTGAAAAAGTGAGAACAATCAAGAACAAACAACAAACTTGTTTATATCCTCAACTCAGACTAGAGACATCCTCCATTGACTTCTAGTGTGGGACAGCATTTTGATGGAGTTTTCCTACACAGGCTACACCACAACATTCCTGAACTGAGCCCTGACAACTGCAGGGGTTGAACATTCTAAATTTGTTGCTTTAGAACACTGGCAAAACGGCAAAAGATGAATATTGACAAATAACTCTATAAACTGGAGAGCATGTGCCATTAACATTTCTTTGCTGTTTGATAGAAATGACCAGGGGCACATATTGTAGAAAAATAAACCTTTGCATCTTCAGGCACTTTTCCTGCTCTTTCCTATTTAGCACAAATTGATTTATTCCCCTGCTACATAAAAGGAATATTTTTTGTATAATAAAAAAACCTTCTTGGGTATTTCATGTGCGGGTTTTTTTGTGTGTTGGTTTTTTGTTGGTTTGGGGTTTTGTTTCCGTCTCCCCCCTGCCAAAAAAAAAAAAAAAAAAAAAAAAGGAATAATCATAAATCAATCATAAATATACCAATCAAGTGCAGTGCAATATACCAATCTCTTCCACTCCTGACTTAGGTGACATGAAGTTTAAATCTGTTTTGGTGAAGTTAGACTGAAAGTTATCCTGATCCCCTTTAAAGCACAAAAGAAATGAAGCTGCTATCAGTTTTAGAGTTGTACACAGACATTTATTTGATTCACACACCTAAGGTAGTCTTTTCTTGTGACGGATGGGTTCAAACTCTAAACATTCTATTATTCTGAGATGGCCCTTGGTATTGTGCAGCAGGCTGCACTTACAGCATCTATTACCACAAGATGCCTTTAACAAAATACATCCATCAAGAAAAAAGTGACAGAACTGCACCAAAGGATTCCCAGGATGAGAATACCTGAGGCATCAGTATTCTAACAATATTTTTTAGGTTCCTTGAAATATTTTTCTCTTCTTAAATATCTGTTTTATATAAACAAGCTTTGTATCTTCATGGTTACTCCTGTATCTCTTTGTAAAAGTATGTCCTCTGATTTTACAACAATCTACCACGTAGCAGATAATTTATGTGATAACTTTGCAGATATTCTAATTCTCTAACCCCTTCTTACAGTCACAGAACCACAGAATGCTCTGTGTTTGAAGGGACCTGAAAGCCCATCTCATTCCAAACCCCTGCCATGGGCAGGGAACACCTTCCATCATCCCAGGCTGATCAGAGCTCCATCCAGCCTGGCCTTGGACACTCCCAGGGATGGGGCACCCACAGTTTTTCTGGGCAGCCTGTGCCAGGGCTTCAACACCCTCACAGGGAAGGCTTTTTTATTTTTTTTTTTTTTATTTTTTTTTTTTCCATAAATCTAATCAAAACCTGCTCTTTCTCAGTTTGAAACAAAAGACAGCAATGCAGAGATTAAAGGTTGTGGATTGAGTTTTCTGTTGTGCCTTTGCTGCTTGTGGTCTGCAAAGACACTGACTCGTGAGGTATTTATACCCTCAGTTAATCCTGTTTCTCTTGGGAATTTGTGTAGGAGTTGCATGATCTGGCACTTATATAATCTGGCAGCTACATTAAGAAGTAAATAAGATGCTACACCCAGTTTAGTGGAGAAAAAGTTTTTCACCTCCAAGTTTCGAGAGGGTCAGGGCTGATTTAGAAGAGGCATCAGGATGGTTTGAAAGCCACAAAGTAAAGCAAGGGAAGACTCATCAAGTAACTGGATTCCTTTATTTCCCAGTGAGTCACCTGTGTCTCTCTGTTTCTGACCAGTTTGATTCCTTGCTCATTTTTATATCTGTAACAACATTCTTGATCTTGCACCTATTTTTTTCAGTCGAATGCCAGCCCCCAAATTAGAGTCTTTCCTCAGCCATCTCCCTCCCAGAAGCCTCAGGAGCATTTCACCTCCCTGATATGCAGCAGAGGAGGGCAAACAACAGTTGTGTGACAACCTGGCACTGAGCACTGCTCTCTTTCAAAAGGAGCTTTCCAAACTTGCTGTCTTTGCAAGTGGCTGCTCAAACCAGATATAAAAATGCAGAGTGAAGCGTGGTATGAATATTAAAGGGACATTACCTGGCTGATAACATTATTTATTAAACTGGTGGCTTTGGCAGACAAATTGATGTCAGGTTCAGGGATTGCTTGGGCCAATCTGAATGAGACTCAGAGGCCACCAGAATCCAGTGAGGATTCTCAACTTGTGCTGAGAAAATTGACGTCAACAATTCATATTCACTGTCAAGAATTCATATGCACTGTGTTTGTCCACAATGAAGAACTTCAGACAAGGATCATCAACACAGGAGCTCCCAAGAATGTTTTTCCTTTTTTCCATAAGTCACCCTCACAGATAGAGGAGATGGGATACATTAGACAAGCCAGAAAAAGAGGCAGTAACTGGAATTTCGGTTAAGATCTGAGTCTACCATACAAAAGCAATGTGAAAGTCTATGCTACACCCAGGCAAGAAGCAAAAATAAGTTTCTGGCTTTTCAGATGCCAGTTCTCAAAGTTACAGTCAAGTCTTTCCCATGTTTTGCCCATCTGTCTAATGGGCTCTCAGCCTAGCCAGCACTGGAATGGAGTCAGTGTCATTATCCCCTTGCTGTAATTGGCATGGCAGGATGGAGCAGCATGTACAGCCTTCTCCTGGTGGGAGAGAAAGAGGGAAGAGAAACTGAAGCAAGTGAGCCAGATGTCACAGAGACCCTGAGAAGTGTGCTGGGATCCAGAGGAGGAGTGAACAAGCTGTCTGCTTTTGCTACACAGGAGCTGTTTCTTCCCATCCTGCACTGGCTTTGTGTTTTCCAGTGCACATGGCTTTGTTCTTCTTGTTGGTTTTGCAGTTCTGACCAAAGGTGGTGTATTTTAGTGGCTATGAGCATGAAAGATTCCACTGCTGAGGACCCTTCCCCTTTTCATGTGCTGGACACTGATGTTGGCACTGAGACTGTGAGGGAACAAGATGGTTTAAATGGAAACATAGGTGCATGAAAGAGAGAACAGGATTTAATAAAAAAATGAATGACCACTTTGTTTTGACAGTTTCTTCATCTCTCTGGAAAACTTTATTTGGTTTATGTCCCTAAGAAAACCAGATCCCACTATAGTTCTAAGAAAAAACAATTCACACATGGTCTTTAGACCAAAGAAACTGGTCCAAGAAGCAAGCAGGAGGAGATTAATTCAATTTTGTGAGATGTAGTGCAATATGGCCCTGATCTACACAAGAACTTTGAAGGCTGAGAGTCCATGGTTGAATTGAACCACTTGCTAAGTTGGATGAATCTTTGGGCAGCTTTCTGCTTTGGTCTGTGACAACCACCTGGCTGAACCCACAACTCTATCAGACATACTGCTGGTTTTTACCTTTCTCCCACTCCTTGATGTTGCCCAGGTAGGTCCTGTTTCCAGGAGCCCAGGTGGCACTGAGAAGTAGGACACCACTACAGCAGACCTGAGCTGACCATAGAAAAACCCAACGAAACCCCCAAACAAAGCAAAAGAAGAAATTGTATTGTAATTTCCTTGATAGTTTTATATGAAACACTGCTGTTGGTTTCTTCCACTTTCTGATTTCAATTCTGGTGTGCAGCACCAAGAGTTTGTTTCGTATCCAAGAAGAAATGTAACATCCACAAACATTTAAGCAATTGCATAGTCCTCAGTCCAGAATTTGCAGTGTTTCCATCAGCGTTTCTCCAAAATCAAAGGTGAAAGGGAATTAAATAGGTTCCAGATGGAGTGGACTTTAGCTAAAGAGGAAAAGTCAGAAGCTTAACCATCTGATAGACCTAGAGGCAACTCCAAAGCTGCCAGGAACTGCCTTTGGAGTCTGCCAAGGAGACAGATGCTCATGCCAACAGTGCAGAGATTGGCATCATTTATATCACATCAGCTCTCCTGCTGTCACTGTGCCACAGAGCAAAGCTCCAAGTCAGACAGTTAATATTTAGAAAAGAGCAATCACAATGCATACATTTAGATCATATATCCAGGAACAGTTTCCATATTCTATTTACCCTTTTGGTTCTTAAGAATGAAAGCACGGTCTTATCTTCCTGTGTTTCCCAAAAAGCTCTCAATGAAAACGTCATGTGAGCATCAAAGCATAAAGTAAAACTAAACCTTTCTTTAATTTTTATAGCAGTGCAAAACTCTGGGATAAGTAGTGACTATATAAGTGATATTACTGTGAAAATTAGATCTTCCACTTATATATGAGTTACTCACAAGATGCAGAAATATGCCAGGGTTTTTCCCCTCCTTATTTTCACTTTACAAATCCCGGATAAAAAGTGCAAAACTGAAGAGATAATAAACACGCAATTCTTACCTAAAAGCTGTTCTTTTTCTTTTAGTGGATTCACACATTGCTCCTAACTTCATGCTCTGCCACTTGGAACATCTTTCTGTCTGAAAATAAATTATGCTCTGTGTGGAGCATCCAGTCTAACCTTAGGCATCCAGCAGCATACAACTGTACAGATGTATTACAGCAAATATTCACATTACACGCTGGGGCATGGCATTTGAACAAGTGCAAACTCCTGCATTTGGAATTTTGGACACAAACTGGTTCAAGCAAGCCTTGTTCAGAGATCACTGTGCTGAGACTTCGGGTTTGATCGCGCCGTCTGTTGAAAGCTCACATTTCTCTGAACGTACCTAATCATCATCTAAATCCAGCACTACAGCAAAAGTTCTAAACAAAGTGGGGTGCAAATGGATGGAAATCACCGTCCCAGCACAGAGTAAACAATGACTTCAAAACCAGAGCACTGCAGCTCTGAAATACTTCCACATCAGAAGGATTAACTTTGTTCTTTACGGAGCCTTGCACCATAAAGCGTGTTAAAATCCACCTCTCCCTGATTGAGAGCCCGAATAAACATTGACAATTATTTAACAGCTGTTTAGGCAGCGTGTTTACATATCCTGGGGACTGTGCCATCCAAATATTGTGATTTCATTAAGGAGCTTTGCCCTCAAGAAGCTCAGGGATTGAGACTTCTGAGGGCCCCAGAGCAAGGTGATAATTTTCCTGCTGCGCTACCTGGCTTTCACAAGGGGTTGATCTCAGGCAGCCTTGCAGATGGTTTATGACTGCACAAGTCCTCAGCAACATGGCAAAACAGTATGGTCCTGAGGAGAAAAAAAACCAACATAAAAACAAATGTACCACCCCTCTGCCAGACACTGCACAAACAGCAACAGCACAGGGTTGTTTGTCTGAGGAGTTTCTGATGCATTTGTTTGGATTTTTTTCCCCCTAACCACCAAACACTCATTAAAAATCCTATGTTCTCCATGCATCAGAAAAAATATCAGCATTTTAACACCAATGTGTTCTTGCTGAATGCTGGCATCCCCTTCACATGCCATGGAAAAAAAAAAAAATAGAAAACCCAGGTTTGCTGCCAAGTTCTCCATCTCTTCCTACAGAACTAGCTGAACCTAACCTGTTAACTTCCTAAAAAGCTCTAGCTAAGCATCTGCATCCCACTTCCCTCATGGCCAAACATTTTGCTCTTAAATCCCTGTACACTCCTGAGAGTGTTTTGATAGCATTTAAAATATGATTTCAGTTCCTCAGGCAGATCAGCACAAGCTCTCAGGGTGAAGTGGGACTGGAGAGCTGTGCCAGCTGGAGCCCAGATAAGGCCTTTGCTGGGTTTATCCACATTTGGGAGAGGCAAAGGAGTGGTCTCAAGAACTGGGCTCAAGAACTGGTGAGGTCAGAAAATCCTGAGCAAGGTGTGTTCGGGATTGATATTTCTGGGATGAATAGCTCTCCTCATCTGCAAGCACAGATCTCATTTCAGACCCAATATTTGTCTCACTTTATATTAAAATATAAACTCAGTCTCAGCACTCAGATTCTTTTCCCCTCAAGACACTCGTTACAGCATGTGCGCCATTCTGAATGAATAAAAGTATTTAAATCAAATCTATATTTTGCAAACACTGTAAATGTATAAAATCTGGTTTTAATTACATACACATAATGTATTTGAAAAGAATGTAACATTATATTTCCTTAATCCAATCAATTTATATTCACCTCCTTTAATGTGGCAGAAGTTATAAATGAGCAGATTTAATCTCTCCAGAGTGCGCATTTTCATTCTTTGCAAATGATAGTGTCCTTAAGAACCACAATATTTTCTCCAGCAATAAATATGAAACTAATAGTCCTCTTTGCTAAAATTAACATCTGCTTTCTTCATGAAAGCAAAATAAAAAGCTTATTTGTGTTTCAGGAATTGTGTCTTTCTGGTCTCAATCACACCAGTGAAAGGAGACATTTGGCTGTTTCTCCATGGAAAGCAACTTTCATATGTCTCACGTCTAATTCTAAATTACACAGCCTTTAAAAGTACAAATAATACCAAAAAACACCCACCCAAACCTGTGAAAAAAAGAGTATCTCCATAACAGTTTTGGTGTGGAACAGATCACAGTGTCATGGAAATTAAAAAGATACTAAAGAGGCAATTCAGGTACTTCTGGGGTTTTTGTGTGTTTGGTTTTTTTGTTGTATTTTATTTTAATTTTTTTGGTGGGTTGGTTTGGCTTGGTTTTTTCCTGATTGCAAGGCTAAGAAGACACTAAATAAGACTGATTTAAATATAAAACAAATGTGGTGCTTTTTTTTCTTTCCATCTTACATCAGGTTTCCTGTGGAACCAATTGCCACATGAGCCTGTCAAAGACCAGCTAGAAATAAAAGTACACGTGTGTTCAAACATGGGATAGAAAATCATAATGGAATAAACTAAAAATATGTAAATTGATATAAACCCCTGCCAAAAGATGTAAACCATCAGTCACTGACTACAAGAGATTTCCATAGGAGGTGTTTTTTTTTGTTTGTTTGTTTTTTGTTGGTTTTTTTTTTTNATATAAAGAACTGGCCACTGCCAGACAAAGCACTGAAAGAGAGGCACTGCTAGTGGATGATTAATTAAATCAATTAAATTAATTAATTTAAACTGATTTTTGGGGGTGGCAAGAGGAAGAAGAGTAAGTGAAAGTCACAACACCTGTTTTTTTTTCAACCTCAATGTAAAGTCACAAATAATTTTCCTTTAGCCAGTAAGTGAAGCACAGCCTTTCCAGTCTTTAAAAACCCCCACATTTCAGTCTGATCTATATTTGACAATATCTTAAGAGAGGGGTTTGACCAGCTTCATTAATGAACCCTTCATCAGAGCAGCTTTGATCCGAAGTCTGCATTCCGTGCACAAAACCTTCACCTTTACAACACGCACCTGGGTCTTTGCTGGGGCAGGAGAAACATCTGGGGGGCAGGAGAAACAAAACATCTGCACTGCTGTGACATGGCCTCTCCTCCCTCTCCGTCACCTCAGGGGCAACCTGGGCAAGGCTGGGGGTCTCCAGGGACTGATACTGCGAGGAGTGGATTTGTAGAGGGCTCTCAGAGCCTGACTGAAAGCTCATGAAGTCTTGTGCATCTGTATTCAAGCTTTGAGATAAAGTTTGCTGACTTAGAAAGGCCATGGGATAGGACAGACATTGTTGAGAGAGGAACTGGACTGGAAACAAGTTTCAAATGATGACCTTGCAAATAGACTAGGTATTTTGGAGAAATAGAACTATGAAAGATTTATTGCAGTAGGACCCAAGGGAGGTATTTTTGAATTACTGGCTTAGAAGCATTAGTATCAGTGTGTAGCAAAAGCTGATAGGCCAAAAAAATACATATGATGTTCTGTAATTACAAAATAGTTAAGCTTCTGATCGTGATGGTGTGAATTGTAACATCTGTACTGTCTCACCTTTCTCATGAGATTGAAAATAGAAGTCTTTAAAACCCTTCTTAGGAGCCCCATCTCTGAGTAAAAAAAAAGGGTTTGCCCCATCTCTGAGTAAAAAAAAAGGGTTTTTCCAGCATGGGACCTCCTTGCTCCTGCGCTCACCTCTCTGAGCACTCTGAGCAAAGAGGTTCATGGAGGGTTTTTCCTTAATTAATGCCCACAGATAAGCCCCTGAGATGACTCAAATCAGAGAGGCAAACAAGTCTCAAAAAGTGAATTAAACATCACAGCCTTCTATACCCTCCCTTCTTCTCCCCATCATCATGCAGAAAAACAAAAGCAAAAAAAGCTCTGACAGAGGCAGAGCCAAAGCTCCCTGAGCTCATTCTCCTTTCTGCACAGGCAGCCACAAAAGGGGACGTCCTGTGAGGAGAGCGAGGCCAGCCCAGGCACACACAGCCCTTCCTGCCCAGGAGCTCTCAGCCTCCAACCATTTCCAGCTGGGAAACCTGCTGGGCTCCACATCATCTCTGATAACTCTCCCAGGACTTCCTGGGCATGATCCTGCCTGGGCTCTTCTGAGGCACCACAAACGCGGCCAGGAACCAGAAAATGAGAGCTTTTGCAACTTCTGAGATGACAGGGCTATAAAGCATTTGAGTGCAGGACTGAATCCTTGCCAAACTCTGCCCCTACCTAAGCGACAAGAGTGAATAAAGTAGGTCCTGCTGGCTGGAAAAGTCTGCCTGGTGTCTCATTAATTCATGTTCTCACTGCTCTGTGCATTGCACCTGCAGAACGGTGTCCTCAGGCAGACCAAGAGCCCTCGTGCTGGTGTGTATAAATCAGAATAAACCAGGTTTCCCAGACCTGTTTTTGCACAATGATAAGGCAGGACCTCTAAATTACTGACAATTTTCTCTAGTCTTAGATTGCTGCTGCCCAAGAAGAGGTTTAAACAGCCTCAGCTCATTCTGCATTTTGGATTTTGTATATTCTCACACATGTGTAACAGTGCACATGTAATATAAATAAGTTAACATATTTAGAAGACCAAGGCCTTTAGAGGAGATAAGAGTTTTAAATAAGTATTTGAGTAAAGTATTTACTACAGAAAAGACTTGTAGTCTACCATTACTGGTGTGGAAGGTAATTCAGATTGAAGGGTAGTTCTGCTCTTTTATCAAAGAAAGTAAATTCTACAAAATTATATATAACTAACTATATATAAGTAACTATACATAATTCTACACAAATTACTAGAAAGTTTCATCTGCCAAACTATTTGTACAACAAGATATTATTTAGGAATTCCTAGGAGTCAAAAAAAGAAATAAAAAACAAACAAACAAACAAACAAACACAAAACCCACCAAAAAATCCCAAAACAACAAAAACAACAAGCAACAAACAAACAAACAAAAAAACCCAACAAACCAAAAAACAACTCCCCCCTCAAAAGACCAAAAAAACCAAGAAAACAAACCACACAACAAAAAAAAAACCAACAAAACAAAGACTGTCTAATCAAAATATGAAACTCCCAGTAGGAGAAGAAAATTTCAACCTTCCAGATATAAAACATATTACAAAGCATTCACACTTGAGCAATTGATAGGATGGTTTAGAGAGACAGCCATGCAGTCAGCAGAATAGATAACCTTGGGGGAAAAGAAGTATATGAAATTTCTGTCCCTCGAGGTATTCATTTGCTGAGGCTGGAAGAGCAAAGATCCAGAGCTTCACACCATTAAGACTACCTAAAAAAAAAAAAAAAAAAGTGATTAGTTCATATAAAGAAAAGTTTGTAGTGTGTATTTCATTATGAATCTTTAAAAGGAAAAATCTCATATTTTACAATAAAAAATACCAAAATATCTTATTTTAACTGAGGTGTTGCTGCACTCTGTTAGAAATCGTGACTGATCTTTTCATTTGTAAAGTACAACTTGGTTTTTCAACAGATATTGGCAATTCTTTAGGGCCCAATCCAAAGACAACAGCTTTTCTGTTGCCTCCACAGGTTTTGTATTAGGCCTTTAGTAAACTGAAATGAAACCAAATCCCAGAACACTCACACACGTTGCCATTTATCAAACAGCCAACGAAAACTGCAGCAGCAATCAGAGTCCCAGGCTTTCTGTCATTTCCAGAGAAATGAGTTCCAAGTGGAATGCAGGATCAAATTCAAACACTCATTGTACAATAGAGGGAAGAAATATGACATAGCACTGGGCATGCTATGAGCAACAGGAATATTAACTGTGGGCAGACAGGGAAAAAATGTAGCTCTCATCCTATATAAAACCCTCAAATGAACCAAAATACTTTCTGAGGGCAGATGCTGGCGACTGGATGACTGAAGTAGGATTTTTTTTTTTTTTTAACCTCAAGGTCAGCCAATACATTTTAAAATTTAGATAAAATTCCCTTTTGCTAAACAAGTTGAATTCTACTTATTGGGAGAAATTCTCCTTCCATGCTAATGCACAGATCATTTCCACTTCACTCCTGCAGGATTCTTGTCACCCACCTTTGATGGAAGAAAGGGAATCAATGTAAGAATTTAAGAGCAGATGCAAAACACAGCCAGGTCCCTGTGGGAAAGCCTGAACACTTGAAGGAAGAAATATGCAGAGACATGAGAATTTTCTCCATTCGAAGACAAAATCAAGATTTAGGAATGAAGACCAGATGCTACTCAGTCAGGATTCCTAAACTTGCATTAGGAGTCAAAACTTTGAAAAGAATCCCATTTCAGCTTTTAATTAGGGATGGTTCCACTGCTCACCTGCATTTGAAACTCGTTAGATAAAATATTTAATACTGCCCAAAGACAGAAAATGAAAGATTATTGATATTACAGCTAACTGGCACAGAAAAAGTTACACATATTCCCACATCAGCCAGTCTGCACAGGATTCAAATCACTGAAGTTGTACTTAATTTTATTAGGAAGTATAAAATAGAATAGTAAATATCTGCCCTAAAACAAAGATTTTCTTTGTTTTGGTTTTCAACCCTTTAAAATTTGTATTTAAATTTCAAATTTTATTTAAAATTTTATTGCCTAAAAGCATCAGGCTATTTGGATTCTCATGACAGCGAAAATCTCTTAATCTAGAATAGTTTTATAAAGCTGATAGAAACTTCTTAATAGTTTTTTGTCTGCTCATATCTTCATTTTTACTCCAATAAAATTTTTACTGAGAAATTAAACAATTCCACTTTGTAATCACCCCACAGAAATCACTGGAAACAAATATCACTGCATTTCTGTTATAGAGCATTTGTAAGATCAATTAAGATTAAAATTTAGGATGAAACGCTACCAAGCTAATTTTTTTTCTCCCCACACATTGTGATTCCTACATTATGATTAAAGTCCTTTTGCCATCCTTTAAAGCTGAAGCCTGGGAGAAGCTATTCTCTAACTCTGAGTTTATGAATTCAAAATAATGAAATCATGTCTTTTCTTGTTTTAAAGCCTGCTTGATCTCGGAGGATTGAAAAGGAAAATCAGCGGGCCTTTAGCTCACGGCTTTCAAAAGGAGACACGGAAAGCGACAGATCAGATGCTTGATAACTGGAGGATTGCCAGGGAGGCATCCATATGGCTCTCCAGATAATCCCTGAATGCCAGGAAAGTTTTCCTTTGATTGGAAAGCTGACGGTTTCAGGCACTTCTCTTGCTGCCTGGAACTTGCGCTAATAATGATTCCTTGGGAAGGCTGACCTGAAACAGAAATGGGACAGAGACGGGGAATAAAGTAGATATTTATTGAAAGGCCTTTAGGGTACACCTTGGGCAGGACAGGGACTGGCCAGGGCTACACCCAAGGTGGACCCAAAATGGTCACAAAGTGGTGACAAAATGGTCACAAAATGGACACAAAATGGTCACAAAATGGCTGATCAGTCACGAGGTCTCACACTTTTATAAGTTTTGGCCCATTTGCATCTTGGGGTTTAATTGTCCAATTCCAGCTCCAGGCTGTGAGGTCCCATCCTTCTTGTTCCTCCCTCCAGCCCACCCTTGTTTGTGCTTTTGGGCCTGAAAGTTGTCCTTGGTGTGCAGCAGGAAAAGGATTTGTTTTGTGTCCCTGCTGTGTGCAGAGCTGAGTGACACTGACTGTGAGCTCAGAGCTGCACCCCTGGGCAGCACAGAACCTGAAAAACACAAAAACTAAAACTTAAGGCACCAAAAAGGCTGAAATCAGAACAAGTTTCCTGTGCAAAACACGTTCTCGTTAGGCCAGGACATCACAGACTTCATCAGAGTTCTCCAGGCCCTTCACAAGTCAAGGAATTCACCTTGCTGTAAGAATAAACTGGCCCTGGAAAGGCCACGGTGTGGGAGCAAGAAAGGTTCAACTCTGCTGAAACAGGATGGAAATATGTTCAGTTTTAAGCTGCTGTTCTGCAGCTCTTTGCAACAAGTATTGATTTAGTTTAGAATTATCAAGTCTTAAATTGACAGATCAAATGCACTGTTCAGCTCTGTAAGATCAAACAGGCCCAGTCTGGCCCTGTTTCTACACTTCAGTGTCACGAGAGACACCACTGGAATTTGGGACTGCACAGAATTCCCTGTGCAGGAACTCCGGCTGGAAGGACGAGGATGTTTGTGGAAGCTGAGGGGATCTTTGGCATTACTCTTTATCCTGACCAAATCAGTTTGTGGATATTTTTTAAGAGCTCCAGCGTCCAGGCTGTCAGCTTAAGCACCTTGGTGTATCGCTGGGCATTGCTGATGTTGTTTTACAGCTGCCCAGGAGGGCAGGGTGCTGACTTCCCACATCTTAGGAACTTCTAATTTCCAGAACAAACCTACCCTTTCCCAGATCACACCTTCATGCTTGCATTTTTAAGCTGAATATCCTGTCTTTTACCATACGTACAGATGTCCCAGAAGTTGAGACAGTAGCAAAGACTGGTTGCATTTTTCCTTCTTTTTTTTTTTTTTTCTTGAGATTATGAGTAAGAATGCAGTACCCTACTTCAAACAAAGAGTTTAAGTGTGATTAAATGGCAAATTAATGAATGTAGCAGCATCTAGGTGACATATTGACTTAAAATTCAACCCTTTTAGAGATCATGTTTGAAAAATTAAGTCTCTGCTACCTCTAGCTGACTAAATTTATACTTTTGCTTTGGTTTATGCTCTAGATTCAGATAAAGTGTATCAAATACGGTTCTTTATTTTTTTTAATCCAATCATTTTTGTTAGAAACAAATCCAATTTGTTTATTAATCTCTCAAATATGTCCAATGGATTTTTAATTGAGAAGTAATTGCATTTTGCCTTATACAGTCTTTGTTGATTTCATAGGCTTATCATCAATCCTGTGGTGATTTCTCAGCTGATAAAGAAATAATGTTATCTAATTAATCACATTGTGTAATAACAAATCTCCTATTTAGAGGTACAATAATTAGATTTTGGAAAATGCTAGGAAAACAAGAAAATTATTCCCCAAGGTAGAGGGATTGTGGGTTCTACTTGAAAGGAAGACACGCAGTTTGCAAAGTTGATTAATTAGTTTTAAGAGGATCTCAAAAAGCTCGGTACTTTGAAGTCTGCAATCAGTTTGGAAAAGAAAATATATCTGTGCTACAAAGATACCTTGTACCAACTTTCAAAATATTATCTGTGGCAAAACACAGCATTTGCTTTGCTGTATGAAAAACCTGTTTTCACTTTTGGAGACACAGTATGATAAATTTTGGCAAGCTGAGTGATTTCCTGTCTCTGATGCATTTGGCAAGGCAGAAATGCTAAATAAGAAACTTGCCTTGAATTTACATCCCCCCTCCACACAGTTTCAGCTGCAGCAGCTGAGAGGAAAGGAGATGCTGGTTCAAGTGAGAAGTCTTTTTGGGCATGAGTCTGCAATGAATCACACTTAAAATATGTGGTCACTCTCCACCATGTGCATATTTTCATCATTCCTAATAGACAGCCAATAAAAAAAAAATTAAAAACCTCTGTAGAGTTCATTTTTGAGACCTGTGGCAGAGATGAATAGAGAGTTTAAATGAATGATTTGAAGCTGACAACCTCAGCAAACTGTGGTTCACAGCAACTGTGGCAACACAGCTGTGGCATCATGCTGAAAATATCCCCCCATCTGAACATATGTACAAACCTCGAGGAGGAACGATGTCCTGGGGGAAAAAGACAGGAAAAGAACCCTGAATCCTGAATCCTGGGTATCTCAAAACTCTTTTCAGTACAGAAGATCAAGAATCCTTCTCTAAAAAAAGCAAAAAATAAAGTCACACACAGAGTAGTTGCTGATTTCACAAAGCTGCTTTGAACTTCGATTTCCCCTTTCTAAGGGCACAATTTGAATAAACAAAACTTTTCTGCCTGAACAAATCAAATAAAATACTAAATGTACATGAAGAAGCATTTCAAAGTTTAAAATAAGTATCTGGAAGAGCAACAGAACATTATAGATCAGTGATTTTTTATAATTTGCCTATTGGAAAAGGTCTTTGATAAAAGGATTCCTTATTTTGCCCAGCAGCTGGCCTCTGAGTTGAGCTAATCAGCAGTAACCACATGAAAAGAAAATGAGATTGCAGCTTATTTTTACTCTTTAATAACTTTTCAAAGACCTACCCTTTCTCCCTAATATAGTTAATTGAAGAATAATAAGCAGCAGCCTGAATTCCTTAGACTGTTATTAATTTCATTATTCTCCGCTAATGTTTAGAAATCTGCCTTTTCTCATATTCAAAATTCTCCTATTTATTTATTTATTTATTTATTTATTTATTTTAAACTTCTTCAGCTCTTTCGATGCAAGACCCATCAGCCCAAGCTGATCCTTCCTCACAAAGCAGGACCCTGCTCTTAGGGCACACAGCAGGGCTGTACCATTTATTTGCTGTACCTCTGGAATTTCCTTGCCTGTTCTCAGGATCAACCCTTCCTCTAGCAGGAATTCCCCAGGCCTTTCTCATACCACCATCAAAGTGTCCACTGTTGAAAACTATTTTCATCGTCTGTCAAATGTCAGTGAATAGAAAATGGACATGGTAGAGAATTCAAGTTACACAAGTGCTGAAGTCAGCCCAGCCCTCGATCCCCACACTACATTTGGGTGCTCCATCTTCACATTAATGAAGCTCTAGAACTCATTCTTTCATCCAACAACTCATCCTGTGTTTCTGCAATCCATTTCTGACTGTTTGTGACCTAACCATAATCTTTCAACCTCTCCCATTTCAAGGGCAAACTCCTCAGCAAGATCACAGAACTGATCATAGTTTTAAGGTTAATTAATTCAATATTGTCAGATCCACATGGAAAGTAAAATTCTTCCTTCAATAAAATCTGTGAGTTTGTGGCTCACCACTGAGTGGAGGCCAAGCCTGCGAGTCACAAAACTCCTGGCCTCTCTTCCATGCCTAGAAGGATTCACCCAAGGCAGAAAAATGTTGCCATTAACATTCCCAGGCAGATGCCCATGGAATTGAGAGGCTCCATAACTATTTTATATTAAAAACTTTCACAGACTGTCTTGTTTGTCCTCTAAAATTTACCCTTTCTTTAAAATAAAGGTAGATTTGTCACCATGAAACATCTCCTCTTACCCTCAAGTCATCCCTTAGTCTAAAAGAAACTATTCAAAATCTGTGAAATTCAAAACATGGCAGTTAGTTTTAATACTTTGCAGGAAAATCTGAAGAGTCAGAGAAGCAATTTTTTCTGCTATCTGCACTCCTATCTGATCATTTCACCTAATTGTGAAAGCAGGAAAAATATTTTAAATAGAAATTGTTCGAAAGAATAGATTTGCTTTTTATGCATTGTAACTTATCTGTATTTAAAGTCCTGAAGTGTCAATTCTGTAAACAAGGCTGGCCTTTAACAAAACCTCTCCTCTCCTTTTCAACACAGTTTTAAAGAAAATCATCTTTTCACTACTTATCACCCAGAAGGTTTATCTGTGAAATATTTATTCCGTTTCTTCCTGATTATTTCACAATCCCTAAAAAGAAGTATTCATGCAACATTATTTCAGTTAATGTAATCTGCAAATTCCTGCTATATTTCATTCCACCAAGTAAACATTCCTTGACTTTCTCTCTCGTGTCACACACTCCAGCAGCTGTGTCCTTGATGGAGCTGGGTAGAAATTACTTATGATATGTTAGCATTCATCATATCTGCTAATTTTAAACTTTCCCTTCTCAATTCAAACAACTCTGCATTCAGCTATTGCTGATACCCATTTATTGGCAAATACAGTAGTCCCTGGCAGCTGGCAGTGGGAATTATACCTATCTATCCTAGGAGTGAACCAGCACTGCAAAATGTAGGACTGGTTAAAAGCAGAGGTGACAGAGGTGACAGTGAGAACTGTAATAAGGGCTCAAATTTCTGGACAATTTATCAATTCCTGTTGGTTTCAGTCAGCAGAGCCTTAATAAACGTATTTTTCTAAGCTTAGAGAAATGAAATCCAGCTCTCAGGCTCTCCATATGCACAGATAATCCTGGTGTTCCTACTGTTTAACAGCAAAGTTTGGACCTTGAATACTCTTCTCAGTAACCTCCCACCCTCTCTGCTTTAGTCACAGGCACTGCTCTCACCCCTCAGCTGAAATTGTTGAACATCAGATTTGAGGTCCTGGCTGCAAGCAGGAGAACATCATCCTCATCCAGGGCTGGAGTCTGCTCCAGCTTCTCCTGTGTGCTGACACCAATTTTAATAATAAATAGAGAACATTTCTGGTTTCCTAAATGTTTAATATGGACTGACTGCTCGAAGGTGCTGCCTTGTAAAACCATTTGCTTTCACATATTTCAGTGTTTAAAAAGATACTTACTTTAATGTTTGAGTAAGGATATAATGAAAATTCCTGCTCTTGGTGACAGATGCACCAGCAAAAGCTCATCAAGGTACAGAAGGCTCCAAATTCATTTATTTTACCAGCATGGCACAGGGTAGGAAGGTTTGGTTATATGGATAGGGAGCTTTCCCCATATTCAGTGAAAGGACAGACAGAAATTGTGGAGATACAAGTCATTATTTTCTAAACCTGCAGCAATTATATTCAGAATAACTGGACAAGGTTTCCTGGCTATATTTTGCTGTAGAAAATAAATTTTACCATAAGGAATTGCCCAGAAGGATTGTTGGGGGGTTTTTAAAATAAAAAAAAAAATCAAAATGTTTCTAAAGATTAGCAATATTCTTTTGCTTCAGTACGCCTTAATACTCTTCTTACTTACTAAAAACTCTTAGGAGTTTGTACATACTAAAAATTTCACTGTTCAGAATGGAAATATACTATATCTGTGAGGAAAAAAAAAAAAAAAGCTGATTAGTGTCCTGAAAATACTGAAACTTTAGAATCAACAACCTACTGCTCATGTGGAAATATATAAGGGAGATGTCTTTTTTTCTTTTTATTCTATCTTACAAGATGCAATGAAAATGAAGTGCATCATGTACTAGATCCTGCAATCATCCTGGAGCTGCCACAGATATA
>VXBN01009180.1:290750-368756 GCA_013397395.1 Sinosuthora webbiana | reverse complement strand
TTTTTTTTTTTTTTTTTTTTTTTTTTTTTTAAGTACTTGAATTACATTTCTACATAGTAATACATCCTTCCAAGTAGTGCTTCTATGAAGACAGGAAAGTAAATTACACAAATACTGCCCATTTATCAACTGGAAATATTAAATAAAAATGTTGTTTAAATGAACTTGTATCTCATATACAGTCTAAATAAACTGAGTTTATGAACCAGTGTTCATTTAAATCCCCATAAATTTTCCATTATGACATTTTTGTGGGAGGGGAGTCAATAAAGGAAGATTTAGAGAAATGTTGCGAAAGTCAAATTTTTTATTGAAAAAAAAGAAAAAATTGTTTTATTCTTAAGACTCATTGCAGGATTTGTGAATTGGCATTCACCTAGGAAGGTTTTAGGTGGTTATAAGATGAGCATTCTCTTGATTGATCAAAATTTTATTCCAACACACATCAGGATGTTAATTACTGAGGGTTTTCTAACCCCAAATAACCGAGAGAGCCAAGTCACATGATCCTTGTTCTTACCAAAGAAGCAGATTTGGGTCAAACATCTACGACTTTCTAAAAATCCAGATTAAGTGCATAGGATATTTAGGACAGACCTAAAAAAAAATTTTCCTGCAGACAGGAAGGAGAAAGAAATCTCTGCTTCCATGAGACAGATCAGTTCACCTGACAAAGAGAGGCAACAGAAATAACACAACTGCAGCACTAATGGGGGACCACAGAGGTCCACATACATATACATATACATATACATATATTCTATATATTTATTCCATATACATAAACTCTCTGCAAAGCTTGAGTCACTGAAGAAATATATCTAGATGGTTACTGGAAATGTGAAATATAGAGATTTCCTTCCTGAACAAGTTGTGTGGGTGACATAAAACTCGATTCCTGCATTACCATTAGCCAACAACATATTTTTTCAGGGCTAGAAGAGAAACTGGAAAATTGTCACACATCAGGTTCGCTGGGAACAATGTTGATTCAATATTTCTCCAGCACAGGCCTTTGTGTCTCACAAGGGACAGCAGAGCACTGTGTAACACTTTTATTCCTGCCAGTTTTTCCTGCAGGTGCATATAGTCAATCTACTTCCATTTCCTCTATTGCTCTCCCCAAAGAATCTACCTTTATTGGCTCTAAAAGCAAGTGACAGATTTCCCCCTAACTGAACAGTCTCAGGCACTTTCTTTATAAATAAGTTATTTCGGGGATGTTTCTGTATGTGATAAACTGGAACAAGGCTGTCTAATCTGTGGCAAGGCAGGAGCTCCAGTCTCCAGGAGTTTTCCTTGATGAAGCTTTTGGGACCTGTATATTTTCCTATCAAGTGAAAAAGCCGCGGGTGTGTTGGTACAAGCAGGAGCAAGATTCATGAAGGCTGATAAAAGTTACAGCAGAGGGGAGACGTTTCCAGAAATAATCCAAAAGGGTAAGCACCAAAGGAAACAAAAATGCCTTCCTGCCCAATGTTAAAAACGCTGATTTTTCTAACCAATTCCATTTATGATCTAATTTTGTGCCATTTGACACAACAGATGCTGTATTACCTGAATCTGGTTTCTGTAATATGCTGAATGCAATAGGTACTGATTCTAAAGCTCAAAATGATGCAAATTTTCTGCAAATAAAGATGTGTTTCAATGCTGAGTAAAACTTGACTCAGGAAAAGCTATTCAGGTGCATCCTGAGCTTTTCGAGTTTAGGGACAGAATTACAGCACCAAAGGCTGAGCTGGGATAAATGAGGCACTAAACTGCACAGTCATAACACGGTAAAATAGAGTCAGCAAACAAAATAAAGACATCCCCAGAACCAAAAGTAGTATTGAAAACATTATAACCAGTGCAATTAGGTTAAAAAACAACAACAAAAACAAAAAAAAAAACCAACAAAAAAAACCAACAACAACAACAAAAAAAAAAAAAAAACCAAAAAAAACAAAAAAAAAAACCACAAAAAACAACAAAACAAAACAAAACAAAAAACCAAAAAAACAACAAAAAACCCCAAAAAACAACAACAGCAACAACAAAAATCAGTCCATACTGTTAAAAAAAGAAAAACAATTTAACATTCCTCAGTACTGCTCCTCCCCTGAACAAGCTCTGAGTTTTCTTGCATTAGCAAAACAAGATTTCCCATAAATGTTTTACTCCTAATTCGTTATTCAACAGAAAATCAGACTCTCAAACAAAGCTGTCCACCTCAAAATATCTTTAGAGAATAAATATTGTGCGAAAAAAAATAACAATTAAACTTCTCACTTCATTTCCCAAATGTATATGAAAAATGAGCTCTTAAATATTGTTACTGTTGGTAAGATTAAATCAACCAAGCAAAAAGATAACCCAGAACTCTTTGATCTGAAACATGCAGAACCATAAAATGTTTGGACACGATAAAAATTTGACATTGTGGATAAGCTTCACATCTTTTATTCTTTTTCATAAAGAAGTGTCAGACAACTATATAAAAATAATAGATCAAATAAACATAGACACTGTTGTACACAGAGCATAAAACCTTAAAAAACACTGAATAATTCAGGGGAACTCCAGCAACACTTGTAATTTACAACCCTTGCAATTTTTCATAAAGCAATACTTTTTCTAATTCTCGTCTCTTTTCTTGCTGGTGCCTCGGGAAAGAGAAAGGCAAAAATGGAAACCATAACTACAAATATTAAAGTGTTTGCTTTTAGTATCAGTGTAGTAAATATGCCATTACTCTTAGATGGTAATGCAATATGCAAACAGTATTTGTCCCAGATCTCTACAGTAAACAAAATTTTCAGAGACTATAATATTTTTCTCTCCTGCTATTTGCAAGATTACTTTGGAAAAAAAAAAAAATTCTAATTTTTGAATACCTTCCCAATACAAGGTAGTGGGAAAACAGCATTACACAGAGAATAAGAATTTTTATCTCTTCTTGGGAAAGTGCTCAGGTTTTCAGCAATGTCTTTAGCCTGGGTGTAGCTGGGTTTATTAATTCTGCATTAATTTGTGGATCTCCCCATGATGTGACTTCTGTCCTAAGGAAATCAAAGATCTGGTGTCACTGTTGCCTCTGATCTGATCCTGGCAGCTGCTGTGTCACTTTAAAATACACTTTTTTTCTCTTTCTTTCCCCCTAATTAATATCCCTGTGCCCAAGGGTTTATGCACAGGGGAAAGAAGAGCTCACCAGGAAAATCAGAGACACTCAGAGAGTGACCAATTGGGAGTTATATATCACAACTTGATTTGGAGAAGCAAACATCACATCCTCATCTCACCTTTACCACCTGTACATATCTTTTCTGTCATCATACTTGCTTGGTTTGGTTTTAAGATTTTTTTTCCAACTTTATGTATGTTTTCAGAAGTTTTAGTATGTAGAAACCATAAAAGATTTCTTCAAGCTGAAATTTAGCTTGAAACGGGAGCCTACATGTAGCAGTCAATGTGAATTTGTGTAACAAATCTCCTCATTTAAGATGTTTTAGACCAATTTAGAAAAAAAAATCCCAAAAGAAAGAGAGAAAGAGAGAAAGAGAGAAAGAAGGAAAGAAGGAAAGAAGGAAAGAAAGAAAAGAAAGAAAAGAAAGAAAGAGAGAAAGAGAGAAAGAGAGAGAGAAACAGAGAAACAGAGAAAACAGAGAAAAGAAAGAAAGAAAGAGAGAAAAGAGAGAGAGAAAAGAAAGAGAGAGAGAAAAGAAAGAGAGAGAGAAAGAGAGAGAAAGAGAGNAGAAAGAAAGAAAGAAAGAAAGAAAGAAAGAAAGAAAGAAAGAAAGAAAGAAAGAAAGAAAGAAAGAAGAAAAACCCCAAACAAACAAACCACAACAAAACAAAACTTGATTTTGGACTCAATGCCAAAAGATACCCTGCTTTTCAAAATCACAAAAAAGTGCCATGACTTAACAAAGCGATTCTACCACTCTAAACCTGCTTAGCCACTCGACCTGAAGCACAGAATATACACAATACTCTTATTTTTGGCTAACTATCCAATGAGCAGACAAGTAGTGGAGCTGCAGATCTTCACCAACCCCACAGCATTAGGTCAAAAAGCATCTAAACAAGTGGAAGATTCACCTGAAGTTTCTCTTTCTTTCCAATTTTACCTCCTTTTTTCAAAGGACACACCAAATTATTTGATAGAGTTTTAAGACTTTTGAAGCATTTCCACCTGTTTTCACTCCTTCCTATGATTTGCACGGATAAAATTAAACACCACAAATAGAAAAGATCAATTAATCTTTGCATGTCCAATAAATCATTTCCCTCAATAAATTCATTTCTCTCAATAAAGAAAAGTGTAATTAATGATACCAGTTTCTCCAATGTAGTTTTTCTCGAAGGGATTTGTTTTAAGTAGCACGAAACCCTGATGCTGGTGAGAAATCCCTCAGAGAAATTAAAGCTGGGGGAATATTTCAAAAGCCTCCATTGGAACTGTTGCTGTTCCTAGAACTGAGCAGGGCAGTCCAGTAATGCCTCTTCACCATATCACACTTGTGTTGGTTTCTTTTAATTGTTGCTGTGGACTTCCTCCCCTCAAATATTTAACTTTTTGGTGTCACTGGATGCAACCGAGCTACACGAAGTGTGGACAACAACAAAGCCATCTCAGAGCTCTGGGCAACATAATAAAAAACCTGATTAAAAAAAAAATCAGACAACAACAACAACAACAACACCACAAAAACAAAACAACAACAAAAACAACAAAAAACCACTACAAAACCAAACAAAAAACAGAAAAAAACCAAACTAAAGAAAAAATAACAACAGCAAAAAAAACCCAAACAAACAAACCAACAAAAAAAACCAAACCAAAAACCCATTGCCTGTCCTCTCAGCCAAAACCGTTCTCACATTAATAACCCAATTTCCACCTTCACCTCCCTGCCTGCAGCCTGCAACATCCCTCCCAGCCCAGCAATCACTGCGTTTGTTGGATTTGCAGGGATTTTTTCCTGCCAGAGGGCTGTCAGGGCTCCCCATGTCAGCGACACCTGGCATCCTCCGAGACTGTGCACAATTTAATGGCAGCCAGGGAATTGTGATTGTCTCCTGCTCCAGTGGGCCATGAACTGAGGAGTTCCTGAGCAAGCCTTGGCACAGAGCAGCAAAGCAGCTGTTGGGCCCTATTGTTGTGGAGAATGTGCATTTTGACAACTACTAATCATGTATTTACTCTGAACAGTGAATAATCTTATACATTTATTATTCTCTGGATGTATTTACCCAACAAGTAATGGCAGCTCTAAATGAGTTTCTTATGTCCTGGAAGGAAAACACAAACAGCAATTAATTAGTTTATTGTTATTTAGCAGCAATTTATTTATTTATTTCCCCGAGCCATTCATCAGATGCATCAAAGACAGAATGGAAGGTAGCTTTTTGGGGCATTTATGGTTATCAAGTTTCTGGCAAAAATTCCTTCTGAAGTGTTCTAGGGGACCTCAATTGTGCTTGAGAAGAGACATCTAATTTTGTCCTGAATTGGGAACAATTAGAAAGAACAACAACAAAAAAAAGATGGAGCAAGTCACACAAACTGGTTCAAGTTGGTGGTTATCTATTCTGTGTTAAAAACAAAACAAAACAAAACAAAACAAAACAAAACAAAACAAAACAAAACAAAACAAAACAGGGAAACAGGCAGATGAAACTGAGTTGTGAGCTATGCAGAGACAGAAAGCAAGGAGTGATTTAACTTTTTCAGACTGTTTGGGCTATAAGAACAACAATTCTTATGGTGTGGGTGAGGCAGGATAGATCACCAGACAGACATCAACCCTCAACAGGGCATCTGATTAACAATTATTCCTCCTGCTACATAAACCTTCTTTTACAGAAAGCACAAGGTTCAGTGACGGATTCTGTGAGTGACCACACAGAACCATGGAAAAAAAAAAAACAAACCACAACTTCACTGATGATGACGGATGATCATTAATTATGAAATTAATTCATTAGGAGCACATGGGATGCAGCCCCGGCGTTCATTTAAATCCCAAATAGAGCAAAAGGACATGCAGGTCAGATTCTCACCTGCACAAAACCCACTGGCAGGTCCTTAGCAGGAAAGAGTGTGGGGCTGCTGGTCCTACAGCAGGGCTGCTGGAGGGGCGCTGGGAAGTCATTTTAACGAGCTGTTAATGGCAATTATTCCTCTTTGTACCACAGCTAAATGAGAGAAGCAATGAGGTACAAACCTTAACTGCCTTAGGATAAGCCTGGGGAGATGTGACTTAAAGAGAAGAGGGAATCCTTGAGAGCTAAGCACAGTTAAATTCAAAATGCTACAGGCCCAGACTGGCCTTGGAACAAAATGCTGAATGAAAACACTGATGTTTATGAATGACTTCAAAACCTACCGGTTTAAAATGTTGTGATATAACATCCAAATGATTCATTTTGTTTGCTTATTTTTAGCCCCAAATCCTTTCAGTCACTCCGACCTCCCCTTCTGTCAGTAGCTGGAATGCTGCCTCCCCCACAATCTAAACAGAGATGCACTTAATCTTCTTTTGGGACTAACAGAAATATTCAGGGTCTGTTTTTCTTGAAAGGACTATAATGATTTGTGTTGAAGTAGTTGATTTAACTCATCATCGAAACGTTTGGATTTGCAACTCAGCCTAAATTTTATTTTCCATTTTATTGCTCATAGTCTCAGGAGCAAACTGAGATAATATTGTAAGGGCAAGCTGTATGGATCCAGAAGAGTTTTTTTCCATCTTAAAATTACCTATGATGCTTATTGTTATTTTTGCTCCTTTGCCTGCTTCTCCAACCTCCAATTAAGACTGGAACAATTTATTGAATTGTAAGTTCACTAATTGAATAGATATATAGACAGTTGAAAGCACCAGGATTCTCTACAGGGTTTGTTTATCAGTGTCTAAATCTTGGTTAACAGCTTGCTACCCTTCTAAATATACAACTATTTATTTAAGTATTTATGTACAGTGTTTGTTTACCATGGCAACTGCTACATCAACTTGACATACACAGGAGTAATTTTATTCAGATACATTTACCTCTTTGTTAGAATTCATCCATATTTTATGGTACTTAAAGAGAAATAACAACAAATTCTCAATGTATGTTTCAGTTTCTGTGTAAGAGGCACTTGGCTGTTTTCTTGCATAATGAATATGACTGAAAGTGGCTGCCAACAAGTGGTCAAACAGCCAATTAAATCAGCTGGGAGGAAAATCATGGGAAGCTTTGAATATTACTCGGCCTGTGGGGTTACAGTTAACAGTCATTTATTTTACTTTTTGAATTTATACCCTGATGTAGTTTTAAAAAACACAATTTTTAGAAATGCAAAGAAGAAAAGCACATATATCCCTGCAAAAATGCAAGGCCAAGCTGGACAGGGCTTGGAGCAGCCTGGGACAGTGGAAGGTGTCCCTGCCCATGGCAGAGGTTTGAAACTACATGGACTTTGAGGTCCCTCCCAACCCAAACCCTTCTGTGATTCTGTGACTCTGTGACTCTGTATTCTAACCTCCCTCAGAAATTACCCCTCTGGAAGTCCAATCTGAGCACAGCCTGAGCCCAGAGTGGCAGAGAAGTGGATACTCAAAGCCCCTTTCCTGGTCTCTGCACTCAGATCCGGTGCCACCAAAGAAGGGGGTGACACAACTGGTGGGATAAACCACTGTACATTCAGAGAATGGAAATGCTGGGCCATGTCCTTGGCTACTGGAGAGACAGGAGCCCCATCCTTCCTCATTTGCACCCATAGAAATGGCCAGAATTGCCAATTGCCACGTTAGGTTTGCATATATGGACCATGGGCAATGTAAAAAACAGAATTGCACCCGCGTAGTTCACAGAAATATAAACCTCCTGCTCAGAAACTCAAAGGGTCACTGGTGTGTACCTGCTTCACTGAATGCCACTGACATCTGATTTACCAGTGAAATCAGAAAATACAGCCCTGGAAGTACCAAAATGAAGGCAGACCCCAAAGGGGATTTACAGGGTTAAAGAGAATAATAACTACAGCACGAGTGGAAAGGCAACTGGATATAATGGGGTCTGTAATTAAAGAAAGTAAGAAATAATTCAAGACTGCAACATCATGAGAGTACAGTACCAGGAGAGATTAGAGGCAGCAAGAAATAGCCTGGCCATGAAGTATTGTATACACTGTTGAGTTTTCAACAGGGAATAATTCACTTCTGTGATTCAGCTCTTTCTCCCTCATCACAGCCAGAAACCGCCCTGAGTTAAACAGAGGACAAAATTAAAAGATTCTGTGAATTCCTCAATATATTCTGTACCAGCAGCTGTACTCCACTCCCTCCTGCAGTAAATGACTAATAATAATGATAATAGTCATAATTAATATTAAACTCTTAGTGAAGGTTTATTATCTTCAAGTTCCATTAAGTAATTAATGAATTCATTAAGATTGCTAGTGTAAAAGCAAGCAAGTTACATAGAGACACACCCTGCAGGTCCAACATTTAATAATCTATTTTAACAGTAGCAAAAAAAATTTCACATTTATTTCTTAATATGGTAATGATCTAAGTCCTAGAGTTATGCAAAACACGGCTAAAGAACACTTATTTTTGGAGTTCTTATCCTTTCAGAACTTGCTGTTGGGTTGTCCAGTCTCAGCTGGGAATGCCTGCACAGTAATATGTTTGTGCTAGCTTGAGATAAAAGTCTACCCTGCAAATCCAGAGTGGTAAACCCACAAATTCTGAGACAAAGCAGAGATGGACACAGGTCTATCTGTTGCACACAGTCCCAGTCATCCCAACCCATCTTCTGGATCCAGCAGAGCAAATCCTGCAATTGCTCAGACACAAAACCAGAGCAATCTCAGACAAAGAGGTCACAAGCAACAAGAAAGAGTCACCAAACCAACGGCATCATGTCCACATGTCCCAGCTGCAACTGGAACAGGCTGCAGTACCTGACATTTCATGTCAATATTCTCCTTTGTGTTTTTAAATTCACTTTTGTTTTGAAAGGGCTCCGGATGGGTCATCTTTACCCAGTAAAACAGCTGGATATATTATTGATATCATCTGCACTCAGGCAGTTGGCCAGGGGAAAATAAAACCAAGTGGAATTTTATCTTTTCTGGGAAGACTGAAATGTGTGTGAAGTTCAGAGTTCATGGAGACTTCTTTTCCTTTTTTTTTTTTTTTTTTTTTTTTTTTTTTTTTTTCCAAATACTCTCCAGGGCAAAATTTTGATGCAGCAGCAGCAGCGGCGTCAGGTNTTTTTTTGCATAGTACCAAACTGATTATTCTAATGAGCCATGCTATTTTCTGCCCAAACATTTCTCATTTTTTAATTGTCACGAATGAATTCTTCAGATCAGATTTGAGTACTTTCATTCCCATTTTGTTACATTCAGGTTTCAAACACAACTTTTGCCTTCATTTTATCTTGATTTACAAAGACAATAAAAAAAAAAAAAAAGAGCCGTGTTTTCTCTTATTTTACATTTAATGTTTTTTCTAAGGTCACAGCTTTCTCTTCTTCATGCTAATGAAATGCAAAATGTCCTTAACTGAGTCAAACTGGTACTGCTGAGAAAGGGGGAAAAGTAAACACATCTTCTACAGAAAAAAAAAAGACAAAAAAAAAAAAAAAGAAGAAAAAAAAAAGAAAAGGAAAAAAAAATCTGAACGTTACACCTTATTTCCTCCTTTCATTCACTCATCTTCCAAAACAAGCCACAAAGAAAGTTTTGCCTGCCTTGCACGTTGGTTCTCTGCCTGAGAAGCTCACCTCTGGAGAGGCGCAGAGCTTGTAGCAGGCAGTGTTTTAAGGCTGTGTTTCTAATTAAGTGAACAGGTGGCTCCAGCCAGCAGGAACTACTGAGCAAACAAACCCAGGGAGAGCTGGGACTTGTTGGAGCAGATGGTGTGGTCTTTGTACCTCTTTAATGAAGACTGCGCCTGAGCTCTCTGTTGGCTTTAATCGAGCGCTTTCCTCCTCGTTCGTGCAACTGCGTTTACACCAAAATAAAACAAAATGATTTCTGGATTAGAAAGGAAATACATTCTCTGCGCCCTTCAAACGTGTTGGAGCATAGCCTGATGTGCTAAGTTGTATTCTGCACGCCAAAATCCAGGTAGAAGGTCAGTGCACACCTAGCACTGTTATCTGTACCCATTTCCACACTATAAACTGGTTTAATACTTGCGTCATGCCAGCAATTGCCTTGTAAAACTTTGCACAGATATTAAATCCTTAAAGAGCAGGTAGGCATTAATAGATTTTTAACATTCCCTTGCCAGCCCCAGTTTCTAAATTAATCTATCAATGATTTAGAATACATTTATTAAATTATAACATTTCCTTTATAGATTTATGTGAGCATACTCCGAATCAGAGTTCATATTAGGAATGGGAAAATTTGTTTGAATTTTTTCACTGAGGATCATGATTCCGTTTTGCATCATCCCATTTACATAGGAGAGGGTGACCAGAAAGAAAAGCAGTTTTATAAAAAGAATTCCAATGGGAAAATGACCATTCCAGCTTGAGTAGGGATTAAACAGAAAAACAGGGAGCAGAAGGGGGGAGATTTCCAGTACAAACTCAGTCATCAAAATCAGAAATTCCAACAAATTACACTTTTGTGCAGACCTGTACTATCATAGGGAGCTCATTAACTTATCAAGTATTCATACACACGGTCTTACATTCAACATCTCCTAAAATTCATCCATATGTAAAACACCTCAAAAACCTTCCAAGGGTGAACTGCAAACTAAATCAGGAACAGATGAGGTCCACCTGAGGGATTAAACTCCCCCTTGGCTGTTTCTGGGGAGCAGAGTCAGCCTTCCAGAGCACAGCTTTGGGGATATTGTTGGGAAGTTACACAGGAGCAGGGATGCAGGAAAAGTTACCCAGGGAGTAGAGAGGGAAGGAAAACAACCCAGAAAGTGTGTTCACCATCAGGCTAAAGAAACACCCTGAGCACTGTGGATGGAACCTGGTAACTTCCTACCTTGCATTCTGTGTTTGTTTGTTTGTTTGTTTGGTTTTGTTTGTTTGTTTGTTGTTTTTTTGTTTGTTTTTTTGTTTGTTTTTCTTCTCTCAGAAAAATTATGAGAACACATTTGAATCTGATCCATAAATCCCCACGTTGTCAGAAAAGAGAGAAAACGACACAGTGATTTCAAAGTTACGTAGCTGTCTGGTAATTTTTTATTTTCACAAATTTTGTTCTATCATTAGGGCAATTGATATCCCTAGTGGCCAGCGTATATGGCAGCTGAAGGCCAGGCCAGGTGCCATTTATCTCTAAATGCACAGCAAAATTATTTTGGTTTTATCAAACGGAGTAGATTTTGGAAGGATGAGAGATTAAGACAGCAGCTGAGTGTGCCAGGTATTTTTATTGCATCTTTGTTCCTATTATTTTAATTTTTACATTTGCTAACATGCTGTGGTGTAGTTTGGCTCAATGACCTAGGTTTAAACAAAGACATGGACACTCATAGAAACAGAAACGATGGATGGACCAGAAAATAAACGTGGAAAAGTACTATTTTAGCTCCAGCACTTTTAGCACAACTGCTACATGGTTGCTGTGATATCGCTTGGTAATTAATTGAAAACCACACTTTACCCTATCTTTGTGAACAAATTCAATTGATAAGGAAAAAATAAGATACAGCGTGGCCCCTTCTGTAGAGAAATGCTTCAATATGTAACAATTTGGCTGGAATACTGCAAGGATCGTGGTACACACAGTTCATTATTCTTACTATTCATATCACTGAACTTGTCTTGCTAGCTCTGTTTATTTTTCACTGGAGTAATTCTGTGGGGAACTTCAAAGCAATTAGTTCAGGAGCACATGTTAAAGGGTGAAGGGTTTCAATGTTGCAGCAATGTAAGATAACTACAGATCACAAAATCTGTCATGGAATAATGCAATCAAGAACAAAGCAAATTGAAGCTTTGTTTTCAGAAGATAAGAATGCAATGGAATGCATCAGTAGCTCCCCTTGCTTCTTGTGCTGTCTACCTAAATGAGACTCCCTGCTTGCATATTTCAAAGTCATTGGTTAATTATCCTGGAGCAAAACTGCATTTTGGGTGCTCTGATTTGAACATAATGATGTGACTATAATTCGAACAAATTGGAAATATGCAAAGTTGAATACTTGATTTCAGATATAATCCAGTAATTAAAAACATAACAAATCATTTAGCAGGAATGTTGCCATTGTGGCTGACGAAAACTGCTAATTGCAGGGCCCATATCTCCCCCATATTTGCAGTGCTTAACTCCAATCACAAATCAAAATCTAATGGCAAAAATGATGAATGACGAGATATTTTCTCCAGGCTTTTAAACCATGCAGACAATACTGAGTAAGAAAGGAACAAATGGACTAAACAGGCCTCACTTGCAGTGTCAATTTAATTTTTACTGTGCACTCCCTTTACAGCACAAAATAATGTGCCAATGTGTAAAGTTACACAGACACTAAGTGTAGTAAATATAAGGAGATCATCAAACACAAAATGAATGTTAAGGAATATTTCTTTTAGGAATATGCTGTTGGTTTTATCCTGATAATTTATTATAGAGTCTTTTTTTCTGTCCATTCACCCAATTAGGACATATTTCTGGTATTTTTGATAGTGTGAATGAATGATATTTTCCCTTAACAGAAGGCCATGATTCTGGCAGCAGGATTTACAAACACTTGTAGGAGCTGTCCCTGTGGCAGCTGCTCCCAGGCACTCAAGGTTAATATCACTGAATGTTCTTTCACTGCCAGACCAAGCATGCCTGTGAAAAAGACCTGCTCCAAGCATGCTGCAAGTGCATTGAAAATAAATACATATTCAGCAGTTCTGCCCAGCCATGAATGCTGTTCAACAGTGACCAAAAAGAGAGGATGAAGGGTAGGGATGTTTTACAGGTCAAAAGGACCTGTAAGGTCTCAAATGAAAGCTACCTTTCCTAATTCCTTGTTCCCTCAGCAGTCTGTTTGATCACAGAGGGAAACCTGTGCTTCCACATGTGGCAGTTTGCCTCCAGAACTTGTTCCAGTGCTGTCTATTTTTCGACCCCTCCTGCTACAGGGAGAGCATAAAATCCATATTTCTTTGAAATGCAACATGGTGCTTATATGGGAAAAATATTATTTCCTATTGACAGGGATGCTCACATCTGTGAGTGTTTTTGCCTCCTAGCAGTTCAAAATCTGCTGCTCTGGTGAGACCAGACTTAACATTCTAGAAACAAGCACTGACATCTGCTGAGGTTTTAAGCACAGACTGAAGTTACTTTACAGGGATGAGTTGTTTGTACAGATAATGATCCACAGACTTTGAGTGAATCCACTGATGCTGACTGACCCGTCCCCATTTATCCTTCTTAAACATCTCAGTGTTTTTTTCCTCGATGTACAGACCAGACCTATCCTTCAAGTCCCCAGCAAGTTTCTGTAATTGGTGAGTGACATAAAAGCACTAAATAATATTGCATTCTGCTTGTCATATTTGATGAGACAAATTCATCAGCCTCTCTGCCTTGCTTTATTTTTGTCAGTGTGACACAATTTTGCAAATTGGTGAAATGCCCATGATAATACCTTTTCTCAGGATAGTTAAACCTGCCAATTGGTAATTAGCTATTAACATCTGTGTTTTGTTCAAGCATTTGTCTCCTGTAAATATTCTTTAAAAGCCGAAACTTTGTTGGCGAAGAGAGCAGGAGAAGGGATTATGGATGTTCCATTTGGCCGGGAATTGGACTCTGTATTGCCCATCAGCTCTCCTTTCTTCAAACAAAAAAGGCAGTGTTGTAACACAATAGTTCAAGGCTACAGCATTTCTGAAACAGCACTATTTGAAAGTAACCTAAATAATGTGGACTATCTAGGGGGGGAAAAAAAAAAAATCAGAAGAAACCTAGGTGTATCATCAATAGAAGTCTTGGAGAAGGAAGTATAAACAGAGGACTGACACAGCTGATTGCCAGGACAGCACTGGATTTTACCTCTGATATCCCAGATAATTCACATTATGTGGATCTTCAGAATGATAGACTGAGGTGCTTGGAGAAAGTCTAAGTGCATCAGGAAATGAAGAAAATAGAAGTAATTCTAGCACATGAATCTCTTAATTATTTAGCACTCTCAGGCATTAATCATTTTGTTAATTCCAGACTAAATACTGCTCATTTAACTTCACTCCACTGTCCATAGAAGAAAGTGCATTTCAGTATACTGGTGAAGAATTCTTAAAAGGTAAATATCATGCTAAGATAAAGGAGAGCAAGTAGTGAACAAAAATGAATGGAAAAACTACCCAATGTAAGAGATCTGAAAATAATTATAGCACTAAAAGTCAGTCACAAGAACACCAATCAAAAAACAAATCTGGCATTAAATTATCATATGCAGTGCACATGAAATAAAGGTATTTGTGGCCAGGAACAGGCTTAAAAATAAGAAGACTGTTCAAATAAAATTTGGAATGTCTCAGCCTCTCTTATTTTCTTTCTCCATCTAAGAATTACTATTAGTTATTTATTTTTCATATTTAGGTAGTTGTACTGAACTTCTAAACTCATACGCACTAGACTCTAAAAAGTTCGTAGTCCTGCTATTCTTAACACACCATGACACGTGGTAGTTAATTTTTCTTTTCCTTTCTTTGAATTGTGCTTCAGCACGATGCCACTCTGGAGGTCATAGAAATTTTTGTTCATTCCCTGAATATCTGGTTAAACAAAAAATCTGTGATTCAAATTATTAACTAAAGTGAAAGGAGAAAAGATGACAACATAAAGGGTCTTATTTTTAATTCTCTTTGCAAATCTCAGCAGTTAAAAGCCAGATGAATAGAAATCAGTTAAGGTTCATTACTGCTACAATCCGTCCAGAGAAAGGGAAAGAGAGAAGCTCTGGTACATTAACTTTTACGCTTGTGACCCGGTAAATAATGTTCTAGTTAGAGCTGTGACTTCTTTCAACCCACAGCTCATATAATTTCTATAATAATATATTAATTTTTTACACTGCTAAGTGCTGCTAAAGGCATATCTGAAGGGTATCAAACCAAGAGCACTTCTTTAAAAATCACAGATGTACACTCAAAACGTTTTAGCCGCGACGCGGCTCTTTAAATAAATGAGAAAACGAGGCCGTCTGTCAAAGCCAGATGAAACCCCAAATTTATAACGAGCCTGACACAGCTGACATGATTCCATTTTCTCGTCACACATGGCAGGGAGTGGATTTCCAGCTCGCCGGGATCATTTAACCAATGGCTTGATGTTGGAATGCCAGAAACTGAGATTTAAGATTTTAGTATATAGTAATACATATGAGTCAAGATAGAGGATTTTGGGTGTTGTCTTTGTCCTTCTTCTTCACCTTCTTCTTCCTTCTTCTTCACAGGTTTAGGTGTTTTTCTGTAATTGGGTGAAAAAGGTCTGCATTGCGGGTCTTGGGTGGTCATTATTGGGTCAAAACCATAAATAATATGGATGTCACCTTGGTATTGGGTAATTATTGCTTAAAAGACCTTGGAAACAGTTAGAAGCTCTCCATTTTACCTCATTTCTCTGGCTTGCTAGTTAAGCTCAGCACTTGTGAGCCTGTAAATAGACAAGATATAAAAAAAACCAAGACTGAACTAGACTCTACATTTCCCATGTCATTCATCCTGACCTTGGCAGAGATAAAGAAACCAGAACTGTAAGAGCTCTGGGGTTGGGATACCAGAGCTGTCACAGTGAGGGTGGCTGCCACACGACTTTTAGGTTCCCTGATATTCAGCGCTGAAGAAGGAGTTGGTGCGATGGTGCATCCGAAAAGTAAAAAGTAAAATCACTTTATAGGAAAATAAAATAGGGACAGTGCCCAGAAACCACACCCTGTAAGGACAAAACACCAAAGAGCAGAAATGAGGGGGGAGTGGCAATGTATAGGCTTGGGGATAGAGGCTTCTAGAAACATGACCAAATATGGAACAGGGGGGACCAAATATGGAACAGGGGTAACCAATAGGGGAGCAGGACTTGGGGTTCATTAACATAATAACTGCAAAGGCTCCTGGGGGGAGATCTCTGTCTCACCTTCAGTTAAACAAATGCCTCCCAGGGCTTGAAGCCAAGGTGTGGATTGCCAGGGGTGAGATCTGGGTGGCCCTTTGACACTGTTGTACACCAGAGCAACACAAGACTCTGACTTCAGAAAGCTGAAAATTACTCTTTTATTTTTGGGATGTGTCTCCCTGTTTTATACTATTCTACAGAGACCAATTTGATTGGTGACAATAAGACAAACCTCTTCAATTTCATTGGTCAGACCACAGGGATATCAAGAAGTCTCTCCTAGGGAAAGAATGTAAGCATAGGTACAGTTTACAAAAGCATTTCTCTTGTTTACAGAAAATTCTTTGGGAAAAGAATTTCAGAAAACCAAAACTTCTCAGGCACGAAACATGCCAATTGTGGCCCATGAGAGCTGAGCCTGTCACCTGAACAGACAGCAGAGGCAAGAGCTGGGACGAAGGAGGGACTTTGACATTGGATTTTTCCCCACAAAAGGATTTCTATTGCGTCCTAGTTCTCTTTCACCTGCAAGAAAGAAAAAAGAAATTAATTCAAACGCAGTAAGTGATATCACAGAAATAGTGAATTATATTTATATTTATTTATAATATAAATAAATAATATTATAAATAAATAAACAGTATGAATACACGTTTTATATTTATTTATATTTATTTAAATTTATTTATATTATTGTTGAATTATATTTTAAGGATTAAAAATTCCTTCCCCTGTGGTAGTTGGGTTAAAAATTATTCTCTTTTGATGAATGTGCACGTTGGTTTGGGAGAAGCCCAAACTGCTGAATTCAGAGAAGCTGTCAAAAGTGCAGGGGACCTTTTACTCTTTTTTAACCAGTAACATGGAAGCCGCACAGTGGGTAAGCCAATAACTGCAGTATGATTTAAAGTGGCAATTAGATGTTAAAAATCACTGCCCATCTCATCAACCAAAGGTAGGTGTCAGATGTAGGTAAAAAATTATTCCATTGATAACAAGGTCTTGCAAACATCTCAGTTACAGGACTTAAAACATTTTCGGTGGAAAGAGTCCAAACCAGAATGATGGGGTTTTCTCTGGTTCACGATAGAGAACTTCAAATTTTCTTACATCAAAATTAAAAAAATCAAGATAAGCAATGAATATTGATGACGTCTTCTAGTTTCTTCTCCTTCCTCTCATTTTAGTATTTTAACAACACAAGTTACAAGGCTCCTCTCCTCACCTCTGGAGGAATTTTTCTCTAAGTGCACCGTGAATCTCTCCACACTGATCTTGTAGCCCCTCATCCTTGTTTTACTCTCTTCCTCTATGCAAAAAAGGTTGGCCTCACTGACTTTGCAACTTTTCTGACACAATTTTGAGCAGCCTGATGCCCTCTGGGTCTCATCCTTGCAAGACCAAAAAAGCCCCTTGCTCCATATTTAAGGTCTCTCCACGTTCCAGTACCCTTCACGATTCCTGGGTCCCAAACTCAAATGTAATATTCCAGATATCACCAACAATGCATTGCCTAGTTGGGAATAATTCTTGGGCTCATCTGGTTTGATGCAGGGTATCAGATAATTGATAACTTTATCTGAGTGTAAATTCCTTGCCTAGACACATCATTCAGACCCCAAATAAGCAACCTGCAGACGGATTTAGTGTTTTCATAGCAAAAACATGAGTTTTCTGAGTTCCTGAGGGGCTTTCTGTGCCTCTCTCTGAATCACCGAGACCAAAGCCTGAGAAATCTCTTCCTCTTTACAGAGGTCCAAAACAGAAACATGTCAGAACAAAGGCAGACTGCACCTAATCCTATTAATGCTGTGCAAAATCAATCTTCCCAAAGCTTTCTAGGGCTTGTGAGCAAGCAGTCAAGATGCCTCTGGTGATGGACAGAAATTGCAGGGCTTCCTCCTATTTTCGTAGCCATTTCTTATTTTTGTTCTCTTTGCTTTTGCTGAAAACTGATTGACTGTAAAAGATCTGCTTCAATGTCAGCCTCCTGTTAACAGCTGGGAAGTCACTTTGTCTTACTCGCAGCCACAAGGAAACACGAGATAATCACCCTGTGACAGCCAGACCCAGCAGACAGGAAGAGAAGCAAATCTCCTTTTGTTATTCTGCTCGGCCCGTTTCAGCCCTCACCGAATTTCCAAACAGCGAAAGGAAGAACGTTCCCTTTCAATTCCCTTAGTGGCTGGAGAGACAGCAAGAAAGCTCATTTTCAGCTCATAAAGCATATTTTCGGGATAAAGTTTTTTCCCTTCTCTCCTACTAAAAGTACAATCTACAGTTTTCACTGATCTCCCCCATTTTAGGGGAAATAGTCTCTTCACTTTCTTAGCTGAGTACCTCAAAGTACAGTTGAGCTAGACAAGAGTACTCCAGGCTGAGGAATTCAACAGGAAAAAACTGTACAAAGAGGCAATGCTGTGACACAAAAATCTGGAAGTGAACAGCGTTAATGCAATGTAATTTAGTTGCTAGTTTCTATAAGCACTTGAATGTAAATCAGAATTTCTACTGGAAATGGATTTTGTGACTAGAAACACGGGGAAGGAAGCATAAAGAAGACAATTTCCTTTCCCTTCATTGCCTCTGAACTGTTCCTTGTTTCCATAGGTGCTGCTTCTCATTTAACAGAGACATTAGCATAGAAATAATCTGCATCAAGTCTGTCTCAAAGCTGTGCTCAGTCCCAGGAGTTTTGGCTGCCTAACTATATTAGGATCACAAGCAATTTAAGTCATTATATTTTAGATTCAGATTAGCTACGGAAAATGCAACTTAATTTCTATTAACAGATAAACATTACAAAAAAATGATTCCCCTCGTAGTCACGTAATATTGAGAGCTTTCCACTGCAGTTCATTCAAGGAGCCAGGAAAAAAGGTATGAAAGAGGTCTCTAACACCAGCAGGTTTTCTTAGTGAAACTAAATCATGCCCAAGTCAGACCAACTAGCTACAATCTCAAATTCTTCCTGGCATGTTACCTGTAAAAAACCAGCTAAATATGTTTTTTCTCAAGTATGCCAATAAATCACAGGTAATTACTCAGAACTCTATTAACAAAACGAAACCAAACCAAAATATTCTGCACTGGAACCACTGTTTTGCAGCTCCCACCATCTCAGAATCTATTATGAGGTCATAGTTTCATCTACTGAAAAAAAACAATAAAAAAACAAAAAAACCAAACCAAACCAAACCAAACCTCCCCAAAAAAACCCCAAAACAAAAAAGAACAACAAAAAACCCCCCAAAAACAAAACAAAACAAAACAAAAACAAAAGCAAAACCAAAAACAAACAAAAAAACAGCCAAAAAACCCAACCAACCAATGAAACAAACAAAACCCAAAAAAACAAAAACAAAACACAAAACACAAAACAAAAACAAACAAAAAACCCCAAAACAACAACAACAACAAAAACCACAAAAAAACCAAAAAACAAAAAAAAACCACAAAAAAAAAAAAAAAAAAAAAAAAAAAAAAAAAAAAAAAAAAAAAAAAAAAAAAAAAAAAAAAAAAAAAAAAAAAAAAAAAAAAAAAAAACCAAAAAGAAAAAACAAACCAAGTCTGGCCAAGATCATCATAAAATCAGCAATAAATTTGAAATTTTATGTAAAAGAAAGGGCAGCTTAAGGATACTTTGCCACCTAGTGTAGTTATTTGTTGAAGCCTTCAATGTTTATGAATTTCTGCAAACCTAAAAGCAATAAGTCAGTCAGCCAGACACAGTGTTCCAGAGCCATGAGCCAGCCAGGAAAAAAAATAACCAGTAATGAGCATGATGTATTGGGGAGAGCAGATACTCCTAGGTCCTTTATTTAGCTCCGCCAGCAATTAATATGTGACCTTGAACAAACCAGTCAGCTAAAAAACAGTTTAAGGTACCATATTATACTAGACATAAGTACAAATGTTGTCTAAATCTCACCAATTTTCAAGTGCAAACAGGCAATTCAGGTTTTCTTGCATTTGTGTGTTATTTTTTAAAGATTTTGTTTTGCAAGAAAATAAGAAATATAGCTTCCACATGGACCTTCCAAACCTCCTTCCAAGGAATTTTTTCTAGCACCTTTGAGAAGGCATCAAAGTGCTGCAATATTTCTGCTGTGTCTGTTGTGATGGTAACTATTATTATTGCTTTTATTTTAATTGGTTTTTTTTTAATTTACTATTTTATTTTTCTATTATTTTTGCTTTTTTTTTTTTTTTTTCCAGTGCTGTAGAGCAGAGGGTTTGCTATGCAGGGCCATTGCAGAGCCGTGTAACAGCAAGAAGCAGGACTCAGATATGGAGCCTGAGCACCTCAAACTCCTCCAGTGTTGGAAAAATCCAGCTCTACAGAGACAGGGCAACTGAGAGGCGTTTCAAATATTTTATTCCATTATCAATCTTGTAGAAGGGTGAGACACAAGAGATGTAAAACCCCACACCATTCTATCAGAAGCCAGACTACTTCTTGTTTACAATACCTTATAAATGTTTTTCACAATACCTTATAAATGTTTTTCAGCCTATCAGCTTATGTCACGCAATGCTGCTAATACTTCTAACACCAGCCACCTGTTATTTTACCCCATATGGTCTTGCCACAATGCATCTTTCACAGTTCTGATTCTCCAAAATGTCTGGTCTGTTTGCAAGGCCATCCTTTGAAACTTAATGTTTCCAGTCCAGTCTCTCTCTCAAGAACGTTTCTCTCTCTTCTCTGCTCTCCAAGTCAGCACTCCGTATCTCAGAGTTTGCATACAGATGTACAAGACAATGTAAGCTTTCAGTCAGGCTATGGGAATCCTCTACAAATCCATCTCTCACACTCTGGAGCTGCCTGATGTCCTCTGTCTGCACAACGAAGGAGCAGAAATGAGGCCTGATCGGTGCCCTGATTTCAGGGAGCAGAGGAGCAGCAGCTCCAGGAGGGGAGCTGGGCCTGGGGCAGAATGCAGAAATCAGGAGTGGCTTTGCCACAGCAAGGACACAGAGCTGCAAGTCCAGGACAGGATCAGGGCCAGGTGTTGAATCTGGTATTCAATAATGGGACAGGGCAACTGAGAGATGTTCCATGAGTTTTTTATTTCATTATCAGTCTCAGTGAAGGTAGAGACATAAAGGATGGTAGAACTCAGGCCATAACAACAGAAGCCAAAGTTCTCTTTGTTACAAGGCCTTTTATAAGTTTTTTAGCCAATAGGCTAATGCTGAAAGCTCACAAGCATACACTTAAGCCAATTGCTAAACACTGTACTTACACCTTACAGCATACAAGCTTGTTTTATATTTTTTGGAGCTCAGAAACTCTCGATGCTCCAAATATTTCAAGGCCCAAAATTCAACTCTGTTTCAATCCCCTGTCAATGAAGCTTATTGCAATGCTGTGAAAATCCTCAGCTTTTTCAGTTCCCACAGCCAGGGACAGTGTCCAGGATTGTTCCCAACCCAGGGGTCACCTGTAAAGTCCCAGCACCAGGGCAGGGTAAGGGCAAGCCAGGAACCCACCAGGATGAGCCTGGGCATGGATGGACCTTTTGTGCCTGTTTCACACAGCTCCTGCCCTGGGACACAGCAAAGGGGCTGCCCTTGTGTTGGAATCCTAGAGAGTTTGGGCTTTTAGCAAATAGTAATGCATATGAACCAAGATGGAGGACTTGAGGTGCTGTCTTTGTCCTTCTTCTTCACCTTCTTGAAATTGTGAGGAGGAATTCAAACAGCCCTTGGAGAAAGTAAAACAACCCTTGCAGTTGTTGTTTGTCCCCCTGTTGTTCACTTGCAAGAAACGATTGAGGGCTGTTGTTCCTAACTGTCCAGTGATGGTGATGTGCTGGTTTGCTGCCCAATGAAACGTTATTCTCCCAGAATTGCTTATAAAAGTGGATTTCAGAGAGTAAAGCTCGCTCTCACTTGCTAACGAGCTGGAGACTCTTGTGTCGTTTCTACCGTGGTTCCTAGTTACAGCAACAGCCACCAGGAGCTGTCACCCCCTGGAGCAGCTCCTCGGGGCTTAATCCCACTCTGGGCTGCCTCACCCCAGTGCTGAAGCAGAATGAAGCTGGCTCAAGCGTCCCTTCCTAAGGCTGCGTCCTTGCAGGGCAGGAGACTGGATCCAAAATCCCATGGCTATCAGGAAAGCCACTGGAGCCTGCTCCTCGCCCGCTCCTGGCCAGGTTTGAGCTCCACAGCTCTGGTTCTCAATTCTGTTTCATTCAGTTTTGGAAGGTTTAGAAATCCCAGTCATGCTCCTTAACAGATGTTCTCCCAGGACATTCCAAACTCTGGATGAAGAGCACCACACGGACACGGAGCAGCATGTTCAGAGTAGTATTGTTATTTCACATTTACATCGTTATCAGACCCTCAGAAATTCTGTTTGTGGCATCCAGAGAGGAGTCAGCAAGGTCACCATGTGCAGATGAAATTAGTTAGCATCACTATAATTAGTCCAGAGGCAGCCCTCTCAGAGGGATAAAACAATCTCTCTTCCAGCTCCTACTCCTGATATTCCCTTAAGCCCTTTCTGACAAAAGGCAAACTCACTGAGCTTTCTATGGCTACATTTCCTCATCTACTAGAGGGAAAAGAAAATATAAAAATCAGACAGAACCACACTAGCTTTCTCAGAGTGCCTTTGTGTCCATGCTTGCTGGGTAACATGATATACTTTTTTTTTCAGATAAGACAATTTGTTTCTTTTCAGCAAAGCTCTATGAGGAGGTATTAAGGTGACATTGATTAAAAGTTACAGAATTCAGTTATATTTAGAACTTCATTTAAAATCTTAAAAACACCCCAAGGCCAGCACGAGGAATACAAAACATCATTTTTTAATTCATTTTGCTGGAAACACTTTCAAATTTTATTTTACTGAAGGGGAACGGATTTTGGAATTTTTTTTGCAGACTTTCAGAGTGAAAAATCACTTTTGCAAATACAGTTAATCTGAACAAGTTTTCTACAACACCACGTTTTATACCACCCTCTCTCGTATTTCCCTGTCAATGCTTAAGGAAAACCTATTTCCCAAGATTTAAGTTTTAAAAAGATTTCAAAACCCAAGGGGAAAAATGATGTGAAATCAAACATAAGTAACTATCAGATATTTTTTTTGCTTTAAAACAGGAATTCCCAGATGTCTGTTATAGGAACAGAGAAAATAGAATTTTCTCAACTCAGCTAATCTGCCAAAAAAAAAAAAAAAAAAAAAGGGACAAGAATGCTAAAAAGGAAAAAACAAGCAAAAAAACCCCTTAGAGTTATTTACTAGATGATGGTTATTGAAGAGATAACTTATTTAGGATAAAATGACTACTAGTCTGGTTCAGATATTATTGTCTTTTCAAGCCATTTAAATCTGTTTATTCTGATACTGTTATCACTCCAGTCTTGTACAATGCAAACCACATTAACATTTTTTTTTTAACTTGGATATCTAAATATTTAGATACAATTAAAGATGAAAGAAATGTGCACGAGGATTATTAGTCCCTCTTTCTCTCACAGAGTGGAGGTGTTGGTGTATTTTTATGTTTTTTTTTCCTTCTATCTAGGGCCAATAGCTGCAGTTACTTATCAAAGATGAGAGAAAGAAAAAAAAAGAAAGAACCACATTCATGCTCCTCCAGACTTGCCAGGGCTGAAACAAGTTTTAATAACACCAGAAAAACAGAAAAATCTCAACCACACCTCACAATTCATGGCCAAATGAGCAGTGCCAGCCCCTGAACTACCTGAAGTGCAGGCTGCAATGGCCATGAGCCTCCCAAAGTGCACCAGCTACAGGAGAAAAGGGGAGGAATTTTAGGGGATAGGGCTGGGCTCTCTAACTGAGGGCTCTCTCTGAGACCCTTTTCATTTAGGGCAACAATATTTGCCTTCATTCCAGTGAGCCTGCTTGTTCATGAAACCCCCAAAGGGATAAGGGGTCATCTTGAAACAAAATGAAAAAAATTAAGTAGGCTGTTGGAGAACCAAAAGGGGTTTTTCTCTACAAGCAATTGGTTTACCCTTTAAAGCTTGTTTTTATCATGAGTGTTCGTGCAGTCATATGAACGATTTGTACATTAAAAACCTACTCTTGTTTCCATGTACAACAATTTTTCAGCTTTGCCCACACTCATCCATCCGTGGATAGATGCAATACTGTGTGGCTTATTTGATCAAGCATACCAAATTGAAAGTATTAAATAAAATCAGTTCTGATATATTCACTCATGCCTCTCCTGTAACAGCCATTTTGAAACAAGATAAATGGTGAGAAAAATGTGATTTTTTTTTTTTTTTAAGCTGTTAAGTTATGCTGCAAACTTCACTTAGGGCCCCCCCAAAACCCTCCAGGTACCTTGACACCACTGCAGCGTGGCCTGAGATAAACAAGTGCTCAGGATTTCAGGTCCAAAATAAAATATTCAAGTTTGGTAACACAGTATATGTGTAAAATGAGTGCCATAAATAAAACTAAGAGGGCAATCAGATACATCTTTCCTTTTTTTTTTTTACAGAAACATTATAGAAACACTAATTTCAAATAATTTGCCCAAAGCAGTAGAGGGCTGCAGGTGTAACTTCCAAGCACTTAGGAAGTTTTTAAAGGCTCATGTGATGAGCTCTAGTGATGCTAAAGCACATCCCTATAATTAGTTGTGTCACTTCCATGGTGATCATAAACACGTGTAAGAACATGAATAAAGCTTTGGGGTGAGAGCTTAAAAGACATCCACATCTCTCAGCCCAGCTCTTGACTTTGATGCACTCACTCTATCAATAGCACACAGCCCATTCTCCTTATTATAATGTTCTTTTTCTGGGTTTCTGCACCACATACTTCTTTACAGCTAATTAAAATATTCAAGCTAGCTAAACCCCCTCCCCCAAATAACTTATTGTTTTCTCATCTTCACGTAAAATGGATGTTTTTGATAGCCCAGCTTTGAGAAGAAGGTGTTTGTAGCAATCTGACTTAAGCCCCAACCTCAAATAATCAGGTTGACATGGAATACTACTGCTGCTTCCTTATTTTCCAATTATATTTTCTCATCCCGAAGTTAATGAAACTTTATGCAACTTATTTCAGTAGGGTCTTTTCAAGGCTCCAGTTTGACACTGCCTGTGAGATCAAAAAGGAACAATTCAATCCAGTTCAAACACGTTTCAGAAACGGGATGTCAGCATTGTAGGGTTGACTCTAATGAGCTGAAGGATAATCACAGCTGACTCCCATTCACTCCTTCACACTGGAAACATTTATCCCGAAACTTTCTCTTAAATGAAACTTTGCAATCCAACAGCAATATAAGGGAGGAATGACAGAATTGTTCAATTCTGTCTTGTTCATTAGAACCTGGATTTTTTTTTTTCCCCCCTCCTTTTTAAAGAAAGGATGTCTTATGATTAAAATATCATTATAAATGAGATGGTAGCCTGTCATGTGGAAAATTGAGATTCTCTGCTTCTGGTGAGCTGCCTGCCAGCCTGAGGGGTTTTAGCTTACTTAAGTGACAGGCCCTCCTGTCTCACTAGTTTACACATTTAATTTTGCATTAGCTGTTTTCATGTAGACTTTTTATTGTTTAATGTGCTCCAAGACACAAAATGTGCTGGTTGTCTGCTTGCTGTTATTACCATGCAGTCATATGTATCTGTGATCTTATAGAGAGCTTCATATACAGTAAAATTTATTGAATGAAGACATTAAAATCCATAGACATTATCCCCACTGCAAAAAGAGTTTATTTTTCTCGAATGGCTAAAAAGTAAAGGAGCTGCCCAAGCATTAGATTTTTATTTTTGGGGGCTGTCTTGTTCTTGAATGCCAATTTTCACCTGCTACACTGAACAGTTTCATTGGTGGACAATTTTTTTTTTTTTTTTTCCCCAGTTCTTTCATGATTTTAACATAGATTAGATTGACAGTAACCACATTTTTCCTTCAGGGCAAAAATATATGTTTTCCTATTAGATTTTGAAGGGATAACATCAATGGTTGACCTCAATTTTGGCAGACTATTCTACTAACTGCACTCTTATTATATTAGCCAATCAGTTAAAGCACTTCTGTCAGACCCAAGTACTTTACCTCTATCAGCTGTGATCAAAGGGGGTCAGGTCCTCTAATTTTAGAGGGGTTTTTTGGTGTGGTTTTTTTTTTTTTTTTATTATTATTATTTCTTTCTTTCTTTCTCTCCCAGGAAGATGTCAAAAGAGCACATTTTAGTGACTGACAGTCAGGGGACAAATTCATTCACTCCATTGTGCAACCCAAAAGAATCTCTTGGTGCAAAAAGGGAGGGAGGAGCAGGAGCAACGATCACTTCTGGGATATCCACTCAGCATCAAAGATAAAGAGGTTTCCTGAGTGTTTGTACCTTTTTACAATCATGATTGTCTAGAATGGCACAATGAGTCACGGAGCCCAAGCTCCAAGTCAGCAGGCAAAAAGCAAATCTCCCTGAAGCCAGGGAACGTTACCCATTAATGTCAGGGTAAATCAGGTCCTTGATGTCTTTTCCTTAGCCAGGCTTTACTAAGATTGCTAACTAAGCACATGCATGAGGGCACCTAACTTTGTTTCAGAGAAATGCACTTGGGTGAAGATGGCATTTCTCCATTTAGGGAGCAGAGAGAACTGGGAAATAAAAGAACAGAAGCGGGAATTAGACTCCTTATGGTTTTGAATATGGCAAATATTAAATTCTTTCTCAATGCAAGGACATTACTCTTAGTTACTGGAAAGCTTTGCTTCAGCCAGGTACTGAGGCAAATGTCAAGCCTGCCTGTATTTAGCTAGCAAGATGTTTAACTAATGAATAGGAATGCATTAAAGGCAATGAGGTAAATAGTGCTATCACAGAATTTATCTGGTGAAACCAAAATAGTCATCACAACTCAAAAGACTAAGGAATCCACGTTTCCCAGAGATGCTTGCAAATGATCCACAATTTAAAATGGGGAAGAAAAAAGTGTTGAACCTTGTTTGTGTATTACTTAAGAGGATAAATTAATGGGACAAATTATTTATTCTGAAATAGTCACTGTGCTTTACTAATTGTGGCAGCAAACACAATGCGGGGATTTCATACATTTTAGTGTCACACAGAGATGTGAGGACATACTTGGAGATGCTCTGCCGACCAAAGTGAATGGTAAGAGAGATAATTAAAGATGCTTTCATAGCTTTTCAAAGTTGCTAAGATACTGTCAGGGAGCGTAGCACATCTCGGACAGCCACAATATCCAGGACTGTGTTCTAAATATTCATTTCCTGTAGCTTTGTTTTCATTTTGCCTTCCCTTTCTTTTGCCTTTCCTTTCCTTTAATTTTTTTTTTTTTTTTTTTTTTTTTTTTTTTTTTTTTTTTAACTTCCCTGGTAATTGCAAACCTCTTCAGATAAAACATCCCCATCTGACAGGAAGAAATATTTATGTTTGGGATTCACTACGTTCATTTTGGCAATGAAGGAGCTTTTTACAGCTTTTCTGACTAATAAAAAGGCAACACAAATATAAAGACAAAATTATCTCCGAAAACATGACTTGTAGCAAAGCAGGCAGCTGAGTTGATGCATGTTTACCACTTCCCATACAGCAGAGAAAGTACCAGGAGATGGAGCCTTCTGTGAGTCTCGTACCTGGATTTTTATAGCAGCAGAACCCCTCAGCTCTGCAGCTGTGTAATTGGAAAAAAAAAAACCCAAAACAAACCAACAGAAACATTGAGGGTGTTTGCATTAGACACAAATGAGAAGATGGAATAATGTGAACAGCTTTGCAGATGTGACATAAAAATAATAATCTGAAATAAACAGTTCTGAGCTCTCTACCTGCCAGAAGATTATGCAACAGAGCAGTAGGAGTAAGTGGGAATCAGCTAATATAATAACAAAACATACTAATATATATAATAATAGTGGATATTGAATAATTTAGGTGTTACTTCAGTCCTCACAACAGTAGTATTCAGACAACCAAACACAAAGGCTTCACCACATTTAACTAATAACACCTCCTCAGTGAGTAAAGGTCTCACAGCAAACATTCCTCAAATTAAAATTAAAAGCTGAAATACTTCAAAATATTGAACAATCACTTCAGCTCTGATTGCCTCAACACAAAGCTGGATGGAAAAAATCCTCTTCAGCCTTGCTTTGGATGTCCATTTTTTACCACGGAGATGCATTTCACACTTAAGCAATGTCTGGCTTTTTGAAAAGAGAATGACAAATGCCTGCTGAACTTTTCTCTTAAAACTTAACACCCAAGATCAAAGACTAATTCAATTAATTCTAATCTCTAAAGTTATTAGATCTGGGGACTTTATTATTAACATTTTTTAGGCTTTTAATCCTTTATACAATGACTTATGCAGGCATGTAATATCCCAAATGATAATCACCATGTTGCAAATTTTAATAAATTTTTATCTGGCACAAATCATACATAAAGCTGTCAGTTTAGCTCCTTCTCTGTAGAAAAGAAACGAGAAAATCCTGCACATGATGGAAACGAGGGGTGATAAAGACTACAGATACCAGAGCACTATTTGCAAGTAATCATTTATTCAGAGATCAGGAATTGTTTCCAGGCAGACACGGGGGCAGTTCTTGGCACTGAACATGATCCCCTTTCAAGCAACTTGGAGGAAAAAAAGGAATAGAAAGCATCCCAAGGACTGTGAAATGCAAAAATAGCTCTCAGATGCCTTTCCTCTCCACGTTGTCTGGAGTCGTGAGAGGCAAGCCCTGACCCCACAGAAGTCAACAGAATTCCTGTCATTGCTGGTAGCAGGACCAAGCTTTATCACTGTTTTTATTAATAATTCATTCTTCAGAATGATTTTATGTGTATTTTGACAGTGGCTTTGATTTTTTTCCATTGACTTGAAAAGATGGTAAAAGATTTGGAGGATGTTACCAGGTCTGATATTAAAATAAAACTGATGGAGAAAAAAAATCAGACCATGCTCATGTTGAGTTCCTACTCTGCCTAGATACTAGCTCAATTCCACTTGAACTTTTAATTCAAACAGTGTTAGAAAAAGAGAATAACGAAAACTTTTGTTTTATGCAGAAAAAGAAAGCATTTAGAAAACTGTCAGAGACTGACCCAGAAGGATCATGATTAAGGTTTGTAATTAAAGCTCATGATATCATAACCCTTCCTACCTGAGATGCTCTAAGACAGGACTCTGAGAGTAGCCAATTAAATGAAATGGAATCTCATGACATTTACATGAAACACACTTGCATATTATAGAAAAAAATATGGTACTAATGTGATACTAATAACAGCAGGGAAACATCTACTCTTTGGTCAAGTCCTGCACAGTAATTTAGCAAAAAAATCTCCTGTATCCTCTGAACTGTTTCTCAGCTGAGAGTATTTGTGTCCTTCCTCAGCCAAGTCAAGGTAGATCATAATAGTGCTGGGCACACCTGAGCTAATTTAAATGCAGAATAATTTTTTCATCCATGATTTTGTAGCATGGAATGTTGTGAGGCCCTGGCACAGGGCGCCCAGAGAAGCTGTGGCTGCCCCTGGTTCCCTGGAAGTGTCCAAAGCCAGGCTGGATGGGGCTGGGAGCAGCTTGGGGTGGTGAAAAGTGTCCTTGCCCGTGGCAGGAGGTGGCACTGGATGGGTTTTAAGGTCACTCCCAACCCCAAGCAGACTCTGATTTCTGTGATTTTCTGATCCCAGCAGAGCTGACACCACAGGGCTGTGCTGAGATCTCTGCACTCTCACAGTCAGTGCTGCCAGCCCTGGTAGTTGTTACACCACCTCAGAGGACAATACATGGCACAATACATACATTTTTGTGTCTATTTCCCTGTCAGGGCTCAATCCTGAGCCCTCAACAGAGTCAGTCCCTCTGTGACATTATTCTGTTAGTTGCAAAACACAGCATAATTCCATTATTGAATGAAATGGATTGACCTGGATAAGAAGAAAACCCTGTTCAGCTGACAATGTCTCAGCGCAATGAAAAATCTGTCAGGGTCATTTCTAGTGAAACTAAAAACCAATCAGCTTCTAATCTTTCAGAGTACAAGATCAATTCATGCAACAAGTCCACTCACTTCCTGGATTTGCAAAGTAAACAGCCCAAGGCTGGAAGATGCATCTTGAGTTGGGAGTTGGATGCTGATGGAAGGGATGATCCTCCCTTCCAACCCAGAATATTCCGTGATTCTGATTCTGACTTGACAAATTTCATAAGGACCTTCATTATTTCTTTGCATCATAATTCTTATTTATAAAGCATCACAAAGAACTTTCACATTTTAGAATGTAAAATTATTGTTAGAACCAGTGTCAATTTGTACAACAATTATTAGAATATCAGACCAACCAGTGATTATTTTTTAGACAATTTGAAATACACTGAAAGTCTGTTAAAGAATCTGGCCCCAGTGTACTGATATTGATATTTTGTCAGTCATGTATCAGTCTACCAGAGTGATGCTGTTAAATTGTATTTGGAATATTGCATACACAGTTAATGGGTGTATGAATGGAGGTTTAGGAATCGTGTGCTTTCATTTCGACTTGACAGTTCATGCTCTAGATAGATGCTGGAAAGATGCTTCTCATAAATGAGAAGAAACTGATGACAAATTCTAGACATTGTCACAAACACTGGATGTGATTTGATGACACACCAATATTCTCATTCTCCTGGAGAGAATGCACACTTCAGAATTTTAGGAGTCATTTGCTTCAACCACCTGAGGCTGTTGAAGAAAACCCAGCCAAACCAACCCAGATAAAGCAGTCAGTATCTAAGATCATGAACATTGGAAGCAGTTCATGGCCTTAGAAATTGGGAGGGAAGGATATAGGGAGCAGTTTGCTGTGGCCTCATCTGTACTAAATGACATCTCAGTGTCAGTGAAGTTTAACAATTCTTTTCCTATTATAAAGGAAATTCCTAAGGAAAATTTCAATAATTCACTTAAGGTGAAAAGTGTAACTTGTTTTGGAGGCAACAGAGAGGAACTCCTCTAGGTCTGCACAAGCCCTCAATCACCTACACACTCAGTCAGACTGAACCAGTTCCTCAGAGGTGTCTTTGAACAATGAATTCCCTCCCCACATTCACCTCCAGACTGGGCTGTGATATTGGGATATTATTGCTGCTTCCAAGCTCTTTGAAAGCTGAGTCTTAACATCCACAGTTTGAGTTGCTTGAACACCCCAGTCTATAAAGTAATTTTGGACAGATTGCTAATTCTCTTTTAATTATGGAAGTAATATAGCAAAGACAAAATTAGATGCATTTTATTTGGAATGTTAAATATTGATAATGCTGGCGAACAGGGCAAAGAATTATTGATTAACTGTCAAGGGTAGTTGGTAAATGGTCTGTGTGCTTAATCAATGAGTTAGTACCCTGAAGAGAGTGATCCTTAAAGCACTTAGCCAAGCCCAGAGATTGATAGCCTTCTATTTTATTTTCAACTGGAGAAGTATGTGCTGTGCATAGTGAAAAGTATCCTTGTCACTGGCCTGAAAATAAAACTTGTTTTTGTGGATATATTATGTACTTATAGCTGGCAACAACCATTTCACACTTGCAAATTAAACCAATCCCTGTCAAGTGACTGAGAGTCATGTTGATTTCAGTGAACCCAGAGAGATCTGGTAAACTGTCAAGATGAGTTTGGTTAAATGTTAACAGAGTTCAAAGGGAGAATCGAAAACATCAGTTCTAGTGAATTCCAGAAAGTAATCTGTGTCAGGTTTGCTTNAAAAAAACAAACAAAAAACCCCCACAAAAACCACAAACAAACAAACAAAAAAAACAAACAAAAACAACAACAACAACAACAACAAAAACAGTATTAAAGCCCCAGAGAACCCTGCCCCAAAGCTCTGCACAGTTTTTGGCTGTGGTGTACCCTGACACTGGAATAGCTGTATTGAAAGCTCTCCTAGAAACCACTCCCTGCCCAATGGTTCATAATATTTAATAAAATAAGAAAATCCTTCTACTCTATTGCACAAAGTATGGATTGACAACGAGAACCACAGAGCACCGACCTCACTCTGTTTTCCCATGCATTCAACCAGAATCCCTTCATTAGGCTCAGCACTGTCCAGCTGACTTTACCTATTTTCAAAGCATCTTACATAAACCTCAAGTTTTCTTCAGTTTTCGACACCAGCTTCATGTCTGGCCCACACCACTGTGAGCTGCACCTTGCACACAGCAGGAAATTCCTGGCCACTGCAAGCATTTTCACATCCATTTGATGTGTACAGTGCCAAGCAGAAACAATCACCAAAAGCCCAGGAAGAGGTCTCCACGCCTCTTATTCTCTCAGTTTCCACATTAATTCATGCAAATCATTTTGAGGGCTTTTTTAGCCAATTTACATAATGTGCACCCTGCCTTCCTTTTCCTTTTTACATGCGTTATTTTTATATTCTGTTTGCACAGAGCCTCAGTGATACACAGATAACAGAGAGCCTGCAATGCCTCCAGCATGCATTTGTATAGCTTACAAGTACAGAAAATTCCTTGTTCCCCTGGTTACTCTCACCAGATCTGCATTAGAACATAAGAAGAAGGAATGACAACTTCCTGGCTGTCACCAGTGAACCCAGCTATTAAGCAAAGATTTTGCAAATAGATATTGTTTAACATTTTAATTTCTGCTTTGAAAACAAGTAGGTAAGGAGAGAGCAGCTGTCAGCAAACAGGCAGTCTAAAAGAATTAGAGTCTCTGGAAGAGACATTAAGAATCTGGGATGTTTTGTGGCTGACAAAGGCAACTGGGGAAAGATAATGTTTGTAAAATCATTTGCTTAAGTACACTTTGAGAGATGAGTGGAACACAGCAAGCCGAGATGTTAAACTCAGGCCTTGCTTGTTTTCAAGATCCTGACAGAGCCAAGCACAGTGTAAGAGATCTGCAGATGTGCATTCACCTGAAACTCCCTGGCAGTCGGAGCTCGGGATGTGAAATTCTGGTTTCCACCGAGGGGCGAGAAGCATTTACATATAAATGTGAAGTGTGATTGAGCTCGTCCTGAATTTCGAGAAAGGGCTTAGCCATATGTGGGAAACAGCAGATCTCCAAAGTTTGGTGCTGTCCTTGCAACAAACACACTCACCTTAGCTGGAAAGCAGCTGCCACGCAGCAGAAATGTGAATATCACAGATCTGATCCAAAGGAAGCCCTCACTGCACTGGGTCCTGCAGAGCACTTCCCCTATGACATTTTTGCCACATTTGCCCTACCTGCCCTTCTACTCACAGATTCCTTACTCCTCCAGATCAGTAATGTGGACATCAAGCTGCAGAACATTCAGGAACATAAACCATGTTTCTGGCACACTGAGTTATTCTACATCACTTGCTGTACCTCAGATCACATTACATCATGTCAAACATCCTGAAATTGAAATAATAGTACATGACACAAGACATTTGTTACATAATGTGATGTGACTGTTAAAATTTCACCAAAAATATTCTCCTGGTCCGTAGACTACTATCAAATCAGACTGGAGTTAATAAATCCAAATTGAATTTGGCACAGAGAGCATGAAAGTAAAACGAGAACAATTTTGTGCATGCATTATATACATAATCCTGTACTTAATATAATCATGTTGAGTTGGAGATGAGGATTTTCTTGTTTGAAACTGGCAGGCTTGTGCAGCTAAACAAATGTGTGTTTTTTATTTATTTGCATATAGATGTATTAATAGAAACCTGCAGTGGACGAAAAATGTTTTCTTGCACAGTACTGAAAATAAACTTTGTAATCTTTTTAATCATCAGGTTAAATCATCATTGTTGTCCTGAAAGGAAAACATTTGTGGCCCACGCAAGCTGCTTAGTAAGAACACTTTAGAAATGATTTTTAGAAAATTTAAATAGTGCAACCTGTTGTTTGTGATGCTTCACAACTCTTTCCTGGTGGACTTCTTTATATCCTGTCCTGTTACAACCCCATCTATTACATCCAGTATCTTAATATCCTAATGAGTGATGCAAATTTCTAAACAGCAATCCCAGACAACTGATATCCCTGCCATGGCACAGGGCTCAGTTCAGATAAATATTGAGGACAGAGCTTTTTTATTTTTTGTGTGAAAATGGCCATGAAATCCTGACAAATAGCAGAGAACATTATGTCAAATAATTTTATCTATTTATGTCATTGGCAAAACCCAGGAATCATAGGTAACCCCAAATGCTATTGGCAGTGAACATTTTGAAGCAGTGAATTTAGGGTTCTATCAACAAAAAAATACCCTTAGTTTTATTAATTCCACTGCCTGAAAACATTTTGCTTCCAGCCCCAAGTGTTTTCTGGGTTGAAATACCAGATATGTGGTGACTGAGTAATCAGGGTAAAAATGAAGCTGAGTACAGACAAATTGATCCAGACAGCAACACCTTTGAGACAGTGACAGTGTCACCAGAGTGAAAGACACCAAGAACTGTGAATTCATTGAGTGAAAGACCCAGCACATCACCCAAGCACACAAATGAAAAAAAAAAAATGCTCCAAAGTAAAAATTACTCAATCTGTCAGGATTTCTCCTTAAGAGTAATTTGTTCTAAATTAACAAAAAAACTACATGCAACCTCTATCTTAAAATACTTTCAGAATGAAATATCTGTTCTAATAAAATTGTCAGAAGATCACCCTAAGAGACAGAGGAAAGAAGCAGAGACAATTTGGAGGCTCAGTATGTGCTGTTCTTTTTACAGGGGCATTCTTTTTACACGCTGCACTGGCAGATGTTAAAGAATGCACAATTGCTATATACATGTGTTACATGTGTTATAAAGGAAAACAAATGTGAAAACATATGAATATATGTTAACCTATATGAATATGTATAACATATATGAATACGTTATATATGAATACAAATGTTAAAGAATGCACAATTTCTACCTTGAGCAATTCATACTTAAAAAATAATTTAAAAAAATTAAAAAATCGTAATTTAAAAAAAAAAAAATCATCCACGTCATGACATTATCCTTTGTAAATTAAATGACTCCAGTAGTGATAAAAGAGTTTTGTTTCTAATGAATTAGTCATTTATTCTGGTGAACTCAGCACATTAAGTGTGAGAGGTTGCTCTCCTCAGTTTAGGAGGACATTTAGTTCTAGTTCAACATCTTCACCGAATATATATCTCTGTTGTGATTAAACCAAAGAGAAAAGCATACAAATGAAGTGCTGTCATTTGTAACCCCAGCCAGCAACGAGGTAGCAAAAGAAAAATCTCTTTCTGGAAGGAAAAGCATTTCTACAGTGGAGCACAACTGCTGGAAATCAAAGAAGATTAACCTGTCTCTCTTCTGTCTTCATCCTTGCAGTGGGAAGGAGAGATATCACTTGACTCTTGTCCTAAAGCAACAGATTCAAAAGCAAAATCACATCTATTTCATGACTAGAATCAGCTTTCATCACACTACAGAAAGGTGGACCTGGAGAACCGAATTAATTTATCTTCAGAAGCCAGTGCAGGACTCTGCTTAAATTACCCCTGAAAACACCTCTTTAGTCTGCTCCTAGGCAGTGCAGTGACAGAGACTCCACTACTTCCCCTAGCAATATTTTCTATGGTGCAAGGGTTTTTACAACTGGAATTTTTTTTCCTGATGTCTGGTCTAAATCTGCCTTGCTGCTGTTTTAATTCCGTTGTTCCTTATCGTGTCCCCAGGAGCAATGGAAAACCAATCATTCCCTTTCTGTTTGAGGCGATTTGGAGACACTTGGCTCTCCATCATGTTCTCCTCCTCCTCAATTAGATGGAGCAATTAAAGCTCTGCCTGGCACATGGCTGAGCCCCCCCTCAACCCTTGCCTGGCCCCTCCATCAGGGTAAAGCACAACAGGCAGCGGTGGAATTTAGGATTACAGGTGAAAAATAAGTTGCTCATTTAAAATATTTGTGTATTTCTCCCTCCCCTAATATCGAGATTGCTGCCCTAAAGCTGGTATTACCTGCCAATAAATTAAATTAGCTAAGAATTCCCCAAGTCAAAGGCAGTTTCACCCATGGTACTACCCACACAGAGTCCTTTTAACTCGCCTCTCCGAGCTGTTCTTTCTTCTTTTCCAAATGACTTGTGCAAATTCTGAAGCTCATTTTGCACTTTTATCTTATCAGGGGTCTAATAGCACAATTCTAGGCTTGGGAACCAACCCCAAAATGATCTGTTCATTTTACAAACGAGTTGAAAGAAACAATTGCAATGGAAAAACAAGAACAAAAGGTAGAGCCTTCTAAATTTACACGGGTGCTTTGTAGTGACCAAAATATTACATGTGCTTGCACACACAGGAGTTCTGTACAAGGATTACATTGATGCTGCAAGTTCTCCATGAGTTAAGTGTTTTTTCTGAAATATTCTAAGTGAGTTGCTGTTGAAGGGTTTGTCTCATCATTGTTGCTTCCATGCTTAGAAACAAGAGTGGTACAATCACAGTGGCACAAAAATCATTATAATTAGACATTTTCCTGGTTTTTAATGTTTCTTATAAACAGTACTGAGTATCACCTAATTTTTTTTTTTTTTTTTTTTTTTTTTTTNTTTTTTTTTTTTTTTTTCTTTTTTTCTTCCCATCATGTAAAAGAACTGGGAAGAATAACCAAGAGAGAAAGAAAAAATTTGCTTGTCACATCATTCCCCAGCACTCTGTAGCTCCATGCTGAAAATGTACTTCAATGATTCAGGAGCTGTGAAAATCCAGGCTGTGATCACCCAGGCTGGAAGAGGAGTGGGGGCTGATTTAAGGAGGGAGGTGTTGCTTTTTCTACATGTTTTATTTTAACATAATGCACAGTTGCCAATATGAAAAAGAAGAAAAAAAAAATCTTCATATGCTTCTCATTCTGCATCAGAACATGCCATGAAATATCAGCAAGCCTCGTTACATAAAGTAATAAGTGATGCACCACCCACATCTCTTTTTTTGTTGTTGTTGTTGCTGCTAACTTTTGTTTGTGATTTAAACCAATAATCACACTAAACACTTGGAAATAAATTAAGCCTTTTCAGTCTGATTAAATTGGCTGAATGACTTTAAACACGTGACTCTAATCATCCCAGGATAGTCAGGGAGTTAATCATGCAAATGTCTTTAGATATTCCACTTTGCAAAGCTGTGTTTTGGAGCCTGCACTCTCCCAAAGCATCTGCATTCTGCAGTGAGAACTGCAACTGCTCCCTGTCCGAGCCGTGCGAAAACTTCATAACCATCAAAACAGCAAGCCTGAGCAAGGAGAACGATTAAAAAGTTTAAATCAGGGGAATATAAATGCAGCACTGCAGGAGGTAAAGGAGTAGGGAACATGGAATAGTTCCAGAAAATTCCAGAAAATTCCTCCTATCTCCCAGGCAGGAGGGAGTAAGGAACACGGAATAGTTCCAGCACCTCAGCCCCACTGCTCCTGCAAACCTTCAGGTTTGTTACATGGATTTTCTGGAATTATTCTTTCTTTGTGCCCACTGCACAAGAGGAGAATGATGGTGTTCACAAATGATCCCTGCTCCCTCACCCTGTTTTGGAGACTTCACTTTCACTAATTGTGAGACTCATTTACTACTCATAGTGATTGATAATTTTTATTTTCCTACCTTTCCATATGAAGTAAAATTTTAGGGTGAGTGAGGAGAGTCATGGATTCCACCATTCAGTGAAAACTCTATTTTATTTTAACCAGAATCTGAACCTTTCCTACCATATTTTCTTTCCTATCTCTGAGATGATTGAAAAAAATTGCATTGAGATCCCACATTTTGATGTTACAGCTGACCTTCTTTAAAGCTCCCATTTAACAGAGCAGTTGGAAAATGACAGAATATGGTCAAAGAAACACCACAGTTTCATAAAATTAATTAACCAATTAAATTTTTTATAATTTATCTCTCCTCTACAGAAGCAGATATTTTTATTTCCATTAAAATATATTACTCCTATTAATAAAATTTAATATATATGTCTAACTTTATGTACCACCTACTGGCTGGGTTTATTCCTTGATTAACCCACCCAGACACTGCTAAAACAATTAAGGGTAATGAAAGCACAGTAACTCAGTGCAGAAAATAAACTTCTGCAATAGTCTCAAAAAACCTTCAGAAAATATTCCCTGGATTTTAAATCCTGCCCTGTAACCAATGGGCAAACCCAGTTTTAGTTCAGCTTTATAGAATGCCAGCCAACCAATCAGACCTAAAACCAGTAAATTAGTGAAGGAGATCAAAATCCCTCTTAGGGGTAAGACAAGGAAGGATCAAAAATAGAAGTTTGTCAACTCCTGTGTGCCACCAAAAGATGCCAGTGATATCTTGTCATTTTATAAATGGATAACCCTGATTTTGCTTGCCTAAGAAGAGTGGGAGTTCTGATTCTGCAACACAACAAAGCATTAACTGGCTTATAAGGCTTTTAAGGGTTGGAAACAAATTCCCCAAACAATGAACAATAGAACGGATTGGATTTATAACTGACACTACACAGTATTTATTTGTAAAATTTAAATGAGTTGGCTTGCCGTGCCTGGGAAGAAATACAAGACAAATCTAGGTCTTATAAATGAGTTCCAGAACCAGTTTGTTTCTTCCTCTGCTTTCTTCCCACACTCAGGAAGAGCCTTCCTCAATGACATTAAGGTTATGATGGAAAAAATGATTCCTCTAGAAGTCTATAGAGATTTTGTTAATATGCCTTTATGATGTGATATTATGACGGCAATTCAATTTCATTGCAGGCCTAATGAGACCGTGTTACAATGTCAAAATGAAAGGAAACTATATTAATCAAGTTATAGTACCCCGAGAGAAAGAAAAACCTAAAGAAATTAACCCCATTAAAAACTCTTTTAAAACAACATTAAGATTTAGTGAATTCAGAATTGCTTTGCTTTTGTTGGTTTAGTGCTTCAGGTAGGAGCTAAATTTGGCACTGATTTACAACTCATTAAATATATTGACATCAGGGGAATCAATGGAAGTTTTAGGGAAATACAAACAGAACAAAATTCAGACCAACTGCTGTGATTATGCAAAGCATTGGGCACAGCCTGATTAGTCCTACAACTAAAATATCTTTTCCCTTCAGTGAGACCAGAATTTCTACTTTTCTCACGTAAATGAAGCTGGCAATTTGGACACTGTCTCAGAATTTAAGTTTTTTGCATCTCAGCTCTCTGATAGACTATTGGAATTTGTACTGAACACTGTAGAATTAAATTCCCAGAATTACAAAAGAGAAACAAATTGGAGTGGAAAATTCTTACTGATCTTATTAGAATTGGCAACAATAAAGAGCTCGTACACACCCTGAAGACAAGAGGAACCTTAGTTAGGTCCTAAGTTGTCACTATTGAGGCTAAAGAGAGAAGCCACAACTGTTTTGTAGCAACACCTTTGAAATCCCCTGTAAGGGAGATTGAATTAGAGTTATAAAAAGAGTTTAAGTCTAAAAATGCCTACATTAAAAAAAAAAAAAGTTAAACAAACAAACAAACAAAACCCTGGATATATTAATTTTAAAACAAAAAATCAGATTTTTGTCAACATAGACCTTTTTGTGCACATTCTTTGAATTTTACATTGAGGATTTTTGTCCTTTCCAAGCCATTGTTTCTTACTAGGTGCAGAAGTTTGAGCTGCAATATTGATGAGAATTTGATGAAATCTAACACAAGTATTCCATCTGAAATGTGCCTCTGTCATTTTCCAAACTATTTGTAAAGTTCTGCTCTCTTTAAAATCGGCCACCTACTTGAACAGGTCACAGAATTCCCAGTGCAACAGGCAGGGTGAGACTGAAATATAGAATATTTCATAGAACATGTAGATCCCAATTTTCAGCAAGGTACTTATAAGCCTCAACTCAACAAGACCTTAGCAGCAGACAATTTGGACATGCACCAAAATATTGTAACAAGTCAGATCCTGCTCCTCATTTCAGCAAACACTGAAATTTACGTGGCACCACGAAGAAAGATTTGCAAACTGGTGAGATTTCTATTGATTTTTGGTCCTGTTACTGTCAAACATGCAGGGATGTCACTTTGTCATTACAACATTGGGGAAAATTGAGGGAAGCAAGGTATGAGCCCTTCATGAACTCAAAATTCAGGTTCTATTTTTGCTTTTTCTTTCTGGACATACACAAACAGACATACCACATGTACACAGAAAGGCTTTTTGAAGGCAGTTGGCACATAATAAATATTTTTATTTTTTAGCTGTCTACAGTAAAATTTGAATGAAAAATCTGTTTTGAACATCATTATTTAGTACATAAAATTCAATATTGGCACCTGATGTTCTATTTTTTCAATATTTGAATTTTCACTTTTGTAATATTTACATTTTTGTCAAAATATAAATATTTTGACATATATATATGTCAAAAATATAGATATTATATGTCATAAAATATAAATATTATTGGAAAAAATGCTTAAGAAATCATACCTCAAAAGGCTGGATTTTTCCTTGTTCTAGGTTTGGGTTTATAGCAAGGGAATTCAAAGGCAAAGCTCAGGTCATAGTCCCAAAGTCAGACCTCGTGGTTTCATTCCTTACCACAGAAATACAATATCTTTTATATTAATCATTCTTATCTCCTGATCTAGAAGCAGAGATAAACAGAAAATATCAACCATACTGTTTTTCTAAACCTGCAGCCGAATGGAATCAAGGAACTGATAAGAAGCTTCTCCTACATACAAGAAACCTGAATATTCCTGTCATGGCTCTTGGCTGTTTCTTGTCCATCTACTTTTACCTAAAGAAATAAAATTGTTTCATCTAAAGAGCTAAAGATTTTAATCTAAATTGGAATGTTTTTGATAGCCCTAGACCAAAAGTCATCTAGGCTAAGATTTATTTTGACTTGTTTTCAGACATGCATGAGAGTGTTTGTTCTAAGATTCAATAATTTTCATCAGAAAAGAAGAGCAAATTCTTCCTGAGGTCACCAAATATTCAGGGGTTGATGGAATCCTGCAGTATGAGCTCTCACATAAGAGTTTAAATATTTTTCAATCTTCATGGCAGAAAGAGAAATCATTTGCAGGAAGAGGAATGGCATTTTTCTATAGTAGATTCAAGTGTTTACATTCATGTTCATCCAGAAAACCTTAGGACACTCCATATTCCTTTTTTTATTATTTTTTAATTCTAAGAGTACTTTGACTCTTTTTTATTACATATTTCATGCTTTCACTGAGCCATAAACAGGTTTCCTTGCCGTAGGCAAAGAAACACAACACAGCATGAGTTGGCGAGGCCTCGACAAACACCAGCCCAAGAGTTCTGCCACCACAGCTAATAACAACCAGTCAATAAAAATCCTACACCACCAGCTCTCAGAACTGAGGCATAATCTCTGCTTATCTCCAGCCCTTTAACTCCTAGAAAATAAAATTTTCTTCAGCATTTTACTTATTCTTTAGCAAGATTCCGTAGCAAATGTTCTTATTTTACTGTCTCGGTTAATATCATATTATTTAGACTGAGGCTCTACAGTCATTTCTGAGATTTGAGCTCGTGCCTTGTACAAATTTTATTGACACCATCAAGTCACAGGGCTGATGGCACCCTCAGACATCAGTTGTTAACAGCTATGAATTCCTTGACAACAAGTGAATAGGAAAATAAAGCTACACTTGGATAATCAGAATGGATGGTAGAATGCTTGGAACATGCAGCATTTATTACTGTGTCTACTGGCTCTGTAATGTTGGGTCGTAAAACAGCAAAAACATTTAAAACAGATTTAAAGTTTTATTCGCTGCTAAATCTACTCCTCTGTTTAAACAGCAAAAAGGGTTTCATAAAAAAAAAAAGAGATTATTTTTTCCTTGAGCTTATCCCTGATGCAATGAATGTTTAATTTTGAGGGTGGAAGAAAGAAAAGGCGGCATTGTTTATTGTATTCAAAATATTAATTAATTTTTTCCTCAATGTAAAGCAGCACAGAAATGCTGGTACTGTTTTCACCTTTTCCTGACAAGAGGCCAAGTCCAAAAAAAAGGGGTTTGTTTATAAACTCCCTGGCAAAGTTTTGTTGTACATGTAATTCTCACAGCAGAACGGGTGTGGGAGCAGTGACCCTTGCCAATTAAAGCATATGACAGACAAAACACAAAAAAAAGATGGGTTAACTTCTTATACACCTTTTCAAGGTGGGTCTGCTCCTTTGGGGTTAGATGGATTTTCAGTGGCTTGAAATCTGGTTGAAATAGATTTAAAGTTCATTTTGAAGAACTGGAATTTTTTCTCTCATCAGTTCTGGGATTTTCCTTTCCACCTCCTCCATGCTATCTATGATCCTGGCTCTGCTAAAACCTCTCTTCTTGCACTGTTCTCTCCCAGCCTCTAATTCCTGTTCTTCCTTTTGCTCCCACCAGTATTCCTTATTAAAAATAATATTTCTCTGCCACACTTGGGTCCCTCTGATCCACAATACTGCGCCCAGAATAATGCAAACAGGAAAACTTTCTCTTTGCTGCAGAGATATATTGACTTTTTTTTTTTAAGTCCAGGTGCCTCTTAAGACATAGGCACCTATCAACCACTACTAAGCAACAATTCAAAAGCTTCTTTTCCTCAAAATATTATTTAATCTCTTTCCTACCAAGGCAAAAACGTCTCCAAGTGGGAATCTTGGAAGAAATCACTTTTCTCTTGATGGTAGGACCCAGAAGAGACTCTATTAGAGAGTCTCTTGTGATGGTTTGTTTCATTTCACAAGAAGGAAGAAAGAGAAATCCACTGCAGAAGCTGTTCTACAGTGAAGGGAAATAAACTCTCATATGTGCACCACATTTGAAATTCTTTTTTTTTTCACTAATGGCAGCATGCCAAGAACCAGAGTTAAACACTTTCCCAGCTCAGTCTTTCGTCACCTACCACCATATAAATCAATTTATTACCAAGTCTACACGAGGTTAAGTAAGTACATGCAACTTGGGCTCAGGTGTGAGTGCAGATGGATTTTAATCCATTTCACAAATCCAGCCACAGCTATATTGGTTTCATAGCCTAAAATACGACTCAGGAGAGGTACTGATGAAAGACTACATTTACTGATTATCTCCAGTTTCTTTAGTTCAGTCCGTATCATCTCCCTCACATCTTCAGCTTCCATCAAACTAATCAAGATGCAATAGAAAGAAAAATAAGCATTTGAGACCTGCTCCTGAAACCTGCAGGCCCAGTGGAGACACAGAAATGTCGACACTCACTAAGCAAACCATTATTCATAACATCTGCCTATCCAGTGCAATGTGAGCTCCTGTCACTCAGCATTGACATGTCCAGGACTGAGACCTGAACAGAATGTTTTTATCTCTCATGAGAATATGCTAATTCCTTTTGTACCACTGATCCTCTGACATTCACAGCATGTTCTGGTGTGAGGTATTAATTCGAGATTATAAAAAAGAAAGGACAATGCAAAGGCAGTGTAAAGGTAACATATATCTGGTAAAAATTTGATTAAAAAATGAAATCATTCTCCTAGTAAAATTATTTTCCCCTATACAACAACACAATTTTTCTCATCGGTCTCAGTGGTGCCAAGACTCTACCTGATACACAGATTTTGGGTTATTAATTAATAGCAAGGCACATTATTAGCTGTGTTGTGGCCAGTAAAATTTTAAAGGATTTCATTTTCCTATTGATTTCTGTGGAACACATTGACTAATAAGCAAAATAACTTCTCTCCAATTCAATTACGATTAAGTGTGTGTTATCAGATCACACTACACAAACATTTCTGCCAGCATTTTCAAGCACTGACTGACTATAACCACATGTACTTGACACACATAATTATAACACATTATTTTACAGCTAAGAACAAGCAGGGGGGGACATTCACTGTGCCTTGTTATTATGTTTTCTGCAATAGATTCCTTCCTTTTCACGTTTGACTTCTCTGCCCTTCACCGATGTGTCCTCAATGATTTCTTCCACCAAGTGCTTCTCTACCTCACCTCCCCTAATTAATTCTCAACTTCAGATTCTCCACTGACCCCCACGTAACTCTCAGTAGATACAAAAGCTTGGAAACCAAAATCCTCAGTGAGCAAATGCCGGCCAGAGAGCTTTTCTCCAGCCTTCTGCAGCTTCCACTCTGATCACACAAAATGCGTCCCCAAATCCTGCGCTGAGCAGCACGTGGCACTGCTGTGCCTCAGTGGCATTTTCCCTTTGTTGGACTCCAGAAAAATCACAAAATTAGGCTCTGAACGCGGGGATGAACCTGAAGGTTCACTCTCAGCAATGAGACTTTGCAAAGAGAGAGCCTCCAGCAAATCCAGTTCTTTTTTTCCTTCGCTTGCCAAAAGAATCCTCCTCCTCCTCCGGCATATGTGTAAGCAGGGGATACAGAATGAAAAGTGCTGGAATCCAAAACTTCAGTGAACATATTTCTAGTTTTACTTAGATATCTTTAAGAAAAAAAACTTAAAAAAAAAAAAAATCCAAAAAATCCCTCAGGTTAAGGGGAAGTTGAGAACAGCTGAGATAGGCAGAGTACCGTAAAAATCATAGCGTGAACAAGAAAAAGGCATCACCCTCTCTAATCCTGCCTGATTCACAGTCTCTGTCATTCCTGAATTTAACCTGTTGTACAAAAACAGGCAGCTCAAACTGGAGACAGCTTTTGAACGGTATTTTAGGGACCTTGGAATCAATCAAAAAGGCAAACCAATCCCAACCCAAAACAAAAATCAACCAGCTATTAAGTCTACATAACCTATATCCAAAGTTAGAGTTCAACCGACACCTCAGGGAAAGACAGAAATATTTTGCTCCCAATTTGGTCTCTGGGCACTGTCATATCTCGTACAATATCTGACTCTTTCAGAAATGACATTTTCATGTCATAAAATCTAATTGATAGGCACTTTCAAGTGCTATTTTTAGAGATAACATCTGAGACTAAGTAATGCAATACACTAAGAAGTTTTTACGAAGTTAAATCAAGCTGTCCTGCCTCTGTTCAAGTCATGCTCTTCTTGACAATAATACACAATAACAGCAACATTCCTTAGATTGGAAGTTTATGACCCTCATCTTTGCCTGAACTGTGCTTTCACTTGAAACAATATTTACCATTGACTTAAAAGCCCAAAGTTCTCCTGTGCCAGGAGAACAAAATGTGTGTTTTGTTTGGTTATCCTGGACCCCCCGATCTCTGGATTATGTATCATTGTGCAGTTGATACAAGATCAGATCAGTCACATTTTCTGTGACTTCAGAGTCAATCTTTTCATTTTATTTGGAGGAGCACACCAGGCTGAATAAAGAAAAATGCTATTCTGGGCTCATTTCAGTCTTTCACCTTTCACGGGTTTATCCTCGCGTTTTCCGTCAGATTTCACCTTTTCTCACATTCCACCAGAAAACTTTGATACACAATTTTTTTACTTTTTATCCTCAAATGACTTCAAAAGCCCTGACTACAAGTAGTCTTTTACTACAAGCCTCTTCTCTGCAATACAAACCAAAAAGTGAAGTAGCTCTGCCTCACTTACCCCCACGTGGTTCAGGTAGGTTTATGGCATTCTTTCCTCAAGAAATCCAAGGTCAAGGTTCTCTCATGGGGTTTTTTTGTTTGTTTGTTTGTTTTTTCTGGTTTATCTTTCTGGTTGCATTGTTGGTGGGGTTGTACACCTGCCTGTAAGGATTCCTTGCACAGATTTCAAAACATTTAGTAAACAATACTAAGATCTAGATGTGTCAGATTTTAAGGAAAGGGTTTTTTCATATTTTGAAAAATTAAATGAATAGCAAACAATATATTTGCCATGAAGTGTTTTCTACTCTAGCATGGCTTCACAAGCCATCCCCCTGAAATTGCCTTGAACTTGAATAAAGGAATTACAAGTACAAGCAAATAAACTTTTCAACAAATTTGATTTGACCAAATTTAAGCTCACTGACTTTTGTTAAGTAAAGAGTCAGTCAAGTTCACGTCAAGTCAAGTAATTACGCCAAGGAGTCAGGAAATAATGAATAAACTGATCCTTGTGGATTTTTTCTTGTCCTAAATATTTTAAGACATTTCAAGTGCATTAGTATTCATAAGAGCTTTGAAAGTGAGCCTTGCAATCTGATCAATTTGGGAAGGTAAACAAAATTTAGAGTTTTTTTGTTGTTGTTGCTCCAATATTGGGAATCTCCTCATCCACTTTGATCATACAAAACAGACATCCTGACAACTTCTATTATCTGATTCAGTGGGAAAAACTCCAGGTATTCCTTTGCTCAACAGGCATGGAACACTTTTCAGAGTGCCCTCATCTCTTTGGAGGTGGATCCACACAAGATCCCCAACTTCCCAGAGGTCTCTGTCCAACAGACCAACAAAGCCAAGAGCATCAGCAATGGGCCACCAAGAATATCCTTCCACTTCCTTCAGTATCAATGTGTCTTCAAGAATATTGTACCTGCATCATCTCTTCTCCATCCCAGCTACCCAAAATGAATTGTTAAAGCAAAACCCAGCCTTTCTCCTCACTTAAACATGCACATGGAACAAGAAGGGGCATCCCGACGGCTCAGCTGGAGTTCTGGAAAGCAATTTCCATATGGAAATACAAGATACTGATGTTAGTGAAGCTCAAAATCCACGTATTCCCCAGCTACTTAATAATTCCTCCCAGACTTTATTGGAAATAGGATTCAGAAAAAAAGTCTATTGAAAGGTGAGACGCAAAACTGGTTTTGGAAGTCCTAATCACACATCCATAGCAGGATACATGACAAACGATTCAGCAGGTTGTCAGGAAAAAGGACATCACAGTTAACTTCCTATTGACCTAGAATACAGTATTTTCCACCAGAAAACAGTATGAGCAGTAATTTTAAGTCAAGCTGACAGATCTAAGTCCAAATCATCACAAACTTCAAAACCAAGTATTTAAGGGTTATGTTAAATAGCCTCAAGAGAGCTCTCAAACACCTTCATCCCTCTTCCAATCAGCAAACACACTAAGGGGAAATGCTCACACAAAATTAAAATTTAAAAACAAAAAAAGAAAATCTGCTTAAATGCTTAAATCTTAAATCTGCTTAAATCTGCACATTATTCCGGTTAAAAAAAAAAAAAANAAAAAAAAAAAAAGAAAAAGAAAAAAAAGAAAAGGAAACAAAGTCATGAGGATAAAAGTGTCAAAAGTAGCCTGAGGTCTGGCAGCTGACAGTAGTAACCTGTAGGGAAGTCAGTTGGGAAGCTCTCCAGAATCATTCTGGCACAGAGCACTCCCTTTAAAATGGCAATTCACCCTAACTTCAGCCTTCCAGCCAGTAGCTGGAAACATTTATCACACAACAAGAAATAAACAAAATTTTACTTAAATCAACATGAATCATCGAGCACAGCGAAGCTGCAGTTCATGTGCATGACCCAGCTACCAGAAATACAATTTTTTCTGATGAAATGGGGTGCATCTTCCTAATGCCTTGTCAGGTGCTCTGCAGCTCTGGCTTGTCTGAAATTCCACCCTTGGGACTGTCTGTGAAAACAAGGAACAGACTGTAATAAAGTCAATCTTCATCGTGCTCCAGCTCTTCCTTCAGAAAGGTCAGTGCCCTTGCAGCATGTTAGTTATGTTTNTATTTTTTTAATATTTTATGGGAATCACATTTACAAAAAAAAAAAAAAAAAAAAAAAAAAAAAAAAAAAGCCAATTTCTTTCACACAGCTGCAGCAACCACCAGAAATAAAAGCAATAAACAGATGGCAGAGCACAGTCTAAAGGGTTTGGTTCAGCTATTGTACATGTAGCTATCTCCATTTTACAAAGATGTCCCATAAAGTTAAAAAGGGTTAGCTTGAATTTAAAAAATATTCTGTCGGCGGACATAAAACTCAAGATCTGCTCAAGATCCAAACTATTCAGAGCCTTGCTAAGCTGTGCTTGCTTGTTATTAGTTTTAGTGCTGATTTTTGAAAGAAGTAAGGATGTAACTAGGGGTGAGAGGAATCATCAGAGCACATGAGTTTCAGATTGCAAAGTTTGCCCTTGATGCTCTTAGAGAAAATTCCATTTCAGCTGGATTCCTTTGTACTAACACAAAGCCCCCAAGACAAACAGAATTAAATTTATGCAACTCAAGAAAGAATATGATGCTATTATCCTAATTTGAAAATGAAGCTGTCAATAAAAGAGAAAAAAACAACTGGGATGAAATCAGAGTAAGAAACAACAAATGAACTCTGCATTTTTATTTTCATCTACTCTCCTCTGTGGTAAAAAGGGGGAGAATTTCTTTTATTGCAGCTAGAACACTTTGATAAAAGTGTTTTCACTTTCTTTCATTCTTCTTCTAAAAGGAAAATATCCATTCCACTGTTGTAAATAACTCAGGTTTCTCAGGTCTCCCCCCTGCTACAAATTCTTCTGCCCTGTAAGTTCCTACAGCTCCAGATATAAATGGACACAAAGAACTTGGATATCACTGAGCAAATCTCCACTGTTCTGTATCAGCCTACCCCTGGCAGCCTCTGGGTGTGCATCACTTTACATAAAGGGAATCTAGGAAAAGGAGAACAGAGATAAGAGACACAAACTGAAAATGCAGCACTGGAGAATGTGAATTACAGATCTTTATTCGCCTAAGAGTCACCTTATTGGCCACTGCTTTGTACTCAACAGTTTGCCCATTAGCCCCCTGAAAATACTGTGTAATAAGGAATTAGCTTTGTGTTTGCCACCAATTACTGCAAGCTGGGAGCAGAAGCCTGTCAGCAAAATCTGTGGGGTTTTTTGAAAGCATAAAACAAGGTTGCAATGGTCTTCTGCCTTCCTGAGATCAGCTGAATCAGTTCAGCTGTTCAAGGCCTTTTACCAAGGTTACCTTAACAAAAAATGACTAGAGTAGCCATAAATCCCAACAAGATCAGCTCACAGTGGATGTGCAGAAGTTGTCTGTGAAACAGGAGTTCAATTCAGCCCAGATTTTTTAAGGAGGTATTTAGAATTCCTTCTGATAACCTGCACCATGCGCATGCATCTACTGGGCAAGCTTGCCACAAGCAGACAATTAAAAACACAGCAAACTTGCAGGATCAGCCTTCTTTCCTCTCCACATTTGAGAGAGATCTGGGTTTGTGCCTGGTCAGCACTTTGCTAATTAACTGTATTCTGACTATTCTGCAGAAATGATATTTTGGCTTGTAACACCTCAGATGAATATTATAGTCAAATAAACTTACACTGCAGAATGGTAAAGTCACTGTCAGTCTGCTGCTTCCTACCCTGAGAAAGCTCAGAAGGAGCCCAAATGTTGATTACATCAATATTATGCCCTTTCTCAATATGAAGCCCTTGCACATGTACCAGAGTTTAGTATTTCAGTATTTGAGCACACAATGAAATCTCAAACCAAGAAAATTAAAATACAGGTGTCTACTGAGAGAAATTTAAATAATATCTCAGGACTATGACATGTTTAATCCAACTTTCACCGGGTTGCTCTAGCAAAAAAGCAAATTTCCAATCTGCTTACTTAAAAAGGAAGTTTTTTAAGTTTTAAGTTTTCCATTTTTTACATGGAAAAAATTCCATGTAATTCACAATCAAAAAAATAATATTCACTGGACTGGTACTTGAAGCAGGCCCTTCAGGACAGTTCTTTGTAAAACTTAATGGTTTTTGCTTCTTCTTTTTCTATTTTACTGGCTCAGAAGTCAGTACATAAGTACGGATGTTTTCCTCCTTTATCTGATACAGTCTCTAAACATATTGTAGTCTGGTTGTAAAATAGTTCTTCAGCCAGTGCTACTGGGTTTGTGTGTTAGGACTCTGTGCTAAAAGTTCAGGATATAAAAGGTGAAAAGAGAATTTCTCACATTTTAAAGCAGCTCAAACAATATTTGGGGCAAGCTCATGCATTCACTGAAAGCAGAAACAAAACCCTGACACAACAGAGGGGCTGGAAGCTGAAGGATAAATTATGCTTGCTGTGTTTTTCTGAATTGAATCCTGCCTGCATGATCAGCAGCATTCAGACTCTCAGCAGGAAGTCTCCAAAAGAGAGGGAAAACCAGGCAGGAGGCTTTAAAGACAGCACAGAGAAATGCACTGAAGGAAAATTCTGGTTGAGAAGTGAAATTGGTTAAATTGCCCACAGCAAGTCTGTGCAGAAGAAGGGTCCACACTGATTTCCCTGCTTTGAGGGGTGGAGAGAAAAGCTTTGCAGAGCATGAAAAGCAAAAGCCTGTGTGGAGAACTTGTTCATTATGGACAATTTCTTCACAGATAATCTGCTTTAGAATGAGACAGAATAAGGGAGACACCAAAGAAACCACTGAGAACAGAGTGAAGGGGTGTGTTTGGAGGAATCAGTCAACAAAAGAGTCACCAAAAGCTGTGAATACAAGAACAAGCTCATGGGAGCAGAAGAGACACCCTGGTATCTTCTGAAAGCAAGGATTGGGAATGGCAGAACTGGAAGATTCTCCCATCACAGAGTTTACCCAAAACACAGGAGTCATTTCTGTTTCATCATTACTAGCCAGCAGGAGCTTGAAAATATTCAAGGTTGGATTAATCATGATTTTTTAAAGTCAGTTCATGATTGGGAAGTGGGAGGAATGAGCTAAGCTCAAAAGCAGCTGCAGAAGGAAAATGAATTTGCAATTACTCAGTTGTTTGTGAATTAAACTGAGCCTTCACCCCAAGACTAGCTTAGATGCTGGTCCAGGCTTTAATGCATATCCCCATCCAAGACCATTTGTTTTATCAGAATAGAGCCCAAATCCCTTAACCTCAGCCTAACAGGTGTTCTGCTCCTTCCTCAGGAGCACACACCACTGCCTTCCTCTGTCACAGAACCAAGGATTGCTCTCCCCAGACATCAGGGCCATTTTTCAAGTAGTAGAATTTTAAAACTCTGTCTTCCAGGCACCATAAAAATGTCAATCTTGGTGTAAGGCACAATCTGACCAATTTGTCTCTAGGCAGTTCAGCTGTACAGAAAGAGCAGAACAAATGCCTGGGCCAGGGCACACGAGACAAAACTCAGTTAAGGACAGACCACTGAACTTCTCAGATTTGCTTTGTCTTCTGCACAATTTCACTGCAGATCATGGGCTTAAGGATAATGCTCAGATGTGTTGGAAATCACCCATTAATTTAATGTATGACACTCACCAAGGGTGGCTCTCTTCAGGATGGAGACACAGCTGTGGAGACAGCCAAAGCTTTAGGCTGGACCTGCAACTCAGCTGTAACCAGGAGTGCTCAGTTTAATTTTTAAAGACACAGAACTCTTCCCTGTGAAGTGCATAGAGCTAACTGCCTTATTAGCCTGATTTCTAGACTTGCTCTGAACTGAGAAATAACTTAAATTCCACCATGTTTGTGAACAACTCTTCAAATGAAGGAAAAGCTCTTTTTCCAGGGTTGGACATGAATGCCATCAAACAATAAATCTGCCCTTTAAAGGACTACTTTTTCCAGCATTACCTCAATACTGAGTTACTTCTAACCTGCATTTATGCCTCTCTGTCTTGACAAAGAAAAGCAAGAACAAAACCTGAAGAATGAATCACAACTGTGTTTGAATGTAAAGATGTCACCTTCTACGGAAAACATGCTTACTTTTAAAATCGGCTCCTTTGAGACAAGATAATAAGTTTCTAATGACCTAATTAATTTTACAGTAAATGTGTTTTGCAAATGTACAAAGTTAGACAGCAAATTCCTGTCTGCGCTTTGGTAAGAAATGGCTGTCTCCAAACAAATCTCTAAACCCAACATACAGTAATTCATGCTGACAGTTTATCCTAATTACAGCTGGATATAATGGTTCAGCTGAGATGCCAAATTTCACTGCAAATAACACTTTAAAATAAAAGAAAATGAAAACAAATTATTGATCCAAATTATTTTAGCTGAAACGTTGGGTTTTGTTTTTGTTTTTTTTTTCTAAACACACGAAGCTGCTGAAAGGTCTAATGTAACTGATGGGATTGTCTGATTCAGAAATTTAGAAGAAAAACTTTTTGGTGAAAGTAACAGTGTTTATTCACATCAACACAGATCTCATAACATTGACACTTTTTTTTTCCTGGATTCTCTGAAATTGTGATGGGGAAAATTATCATCAACTGAGAAAAAACGGATATATTTGTCCTTCCCTCCCTCTGAACATGCAGATTCTGGCCTGGAAAGATGGATTTCAGGTGTTGGTTAACTCCTGGTTCAGAACCAGGGTAAATTGTTTTTATGCATTGCTGCATATCAAAAATTCCTTTTACCTCTGTTTTAGGAGCATTCCAGGACGCCCCAGCAACAGAGAGACATCAAAGTAGAACAACCAAGAAATGCAACACCTCAGAAAAAGTTGGTGGTTGTTTTTTTTCACAAGCAGATTATATGAAAATTATCGCTTTAGGGCAAAGAGCAGAGCTGAATGTTAAACAGGTATTTTGTTTGTTTTTTGTTTTGTTTTGTTTTGTTTTGTTTTTTAATGTCTAAGTAAACTGCTGTCCAACTAGACAAAAAGTTTTGGAAAGCACATAAAAGTGAGTATAAATTATATATATAATAAAGATGTAACGCACACTAAGAAAGGCAAAAAGGAGATTTTACGTGTTAGTAGCTTTTATGGAAACAAACAAATATTCCACAGGAACTTGTTCAATCATAAGGAGAAGCAAAGATTGAGCTGTTTTTTCTTTGTTACTTTTAGGGAGACTGAACACTCAACATCTGTGTTTGAGATATTTTAAGCTTTGGAGGATTCAAAATAAAGAGAGTTTGAAATCAACATTTAAATTAATAAAGCCATGAAAATAAAGGGACAATAAAAGGCAATACGATAAAAAATAAAGGTAAAAAATATAATCAAACAAAACCATGCAGAAAATGCAGGTGTAAGAATTGGTATCCAAACCAACATGGGTTGGAAGTATAGGAACAGCACCACCATATGCATTTTAAGCATTTTTTTTTTTTTTTTTAAAGACCCCCCATTCATTCAACAGAGGACAAAAGCCCAAATTCTCTGCACTGGAAGAGTTCCCTCTTTTTCATACTGGCACCCTGCAAAAAGAACATTCATTATGAAAAGTCAAAAAAATTCTGTAGGATAATATGAATGGGGCATGCAGTTAATCTACTAAGATACCATTAAGAAGTGAGCTGATGTTCAGCCAACTAATTACCCATTCATTAAAACAGAACCATAAATGACATTTCCAGAATATTACAAAATCCTTCTGTAGTAATATTTTCCCATCTACATCTATTCTGACATTTATATTCGATGTCTCTTTCATAATTATTTCAAATAATTCCTCTGACATATTGAGGGGAAAATAGCTTAAAAAGAGATTACTTACCACCTACCAACAGCTCACAAAAAAAGGAGCAGGACAAAGTAATTATGTTGGGGTATCAATTTAGAATTGATGTGCTTGCAGTCCCTAATAATCATTATTGTGCTTTAATTTTTCCACAGTGAAAATTTTAAGGTGCTTGAAGCTATTTGCACACACCTTTAACTCAAGACTTGCCCTTCCAAAAAATGGGCAGATGTGAAACTCACTCATTTGATCCACAGAAAGTGATACAGCACTGATAAAATGGCATTAAAAATAAACAATTAAATCCAGAGCTGGTGTTTTCGTGTCTCAGTTTGCTGTTGGTTGTACAACAGCTGCTGCTGTGCACACCAGAAAAGGGAAGAGGAGGGATGGGTGCACAGACACCTCCAGACAAAAACAAACCTGATTTCAGCCAAAGGAGAACCTGATACTCAGTACAAATTGATATTTGTTGTGTGTTTACTCCCTGAGCCTCTCTGGCTGGTAATTAGCAAAGCCACGAGAGCTGACAGTTTGCTGGAAATGGTACAAGCTCTGGGATATTTAGGCCAACAAAAATCTGCAGTCTTCTGAAGGACTTAGGAGTGGCTTATTTCAGCACATTTTCATATCAAGATTTTGGAATAAAGATTATTTCTTTGCTATAACACTACCACATTTTTAATTTCTTATCATATAATATTTTTCCTTCACCGATTGTTCTGTGCTCTGCCTCCCAAACTGCACTTTGTTTGAGCAGTCTTTTCCTGTCCTTATCCCTCTTCCACCACACACTTTTCTGGCCTAAATTCTAATTCATATTTGAAATCCATCAAACTTTGTGCTGGTTGGTCGTCCCAGATTTAGTTCCAATCAAGAAAGCTTAGTCAAAAAACCCAACAACCCACCCAACCAACCAACCAACCAAAAAAACACAACAAAAAACCAACCAACTAACCAAAAAAAAACAAACCAACCAAAAAAAAAAAACCAACCAAAAAAAAAACCAAAACAAACCAACAAAAAAAACCCAAAAAAATCCCACAAAAACCACAAAACCAAAAAACACAACAAACAAACAAACAAACAAACTAAAACCAAACCAACCAACCAAGAAACCCTAAAATAAACAAAGAAACAAACAAACAAACAAACAAAAAAACCAAAACCAAACCAACCAACCAACCAAAAAACCCTAAAATAAACAAACAAACAAACCAAAAACCCAGACCCCTAAAAAACCTTAAAGAAAACCAAGGCAAAGCCAGCAAAGTCAGCACACATCTGATGAGATAACAGCTTCTGAAAGATAAAATAGATTAAGTGGCCCCAACACACGTTTGCAGCCCTGCAAATGTTCTCAGTGCCATAAAAAGAAAAAAAAAGGTGGGATGCCACGGTTTTATCATGTGCTGTTTGGGGATAAAAGAAGCTCCATCTGAAGCTACAGCTCACACTGCATCTACAAAGAACTGACCTACATAACCAAGAGAATGGCTCATCTCTCCTAAAGATCCCTTTCCTTTTATTTTATGCCATTACCAAATTCACATAAGCCAGAAAACAGATTGGTCAAGTGATTGCAACAGCTGACACGTCCCTGGATAGGAAAGTGACCTTCCTGACACCACTTCAGCTGCTCTGGTCAGCACACACAGGAATTCTGGAGGCTTCAGCAGGGCTGGGCATGGAACAAAGCGTGAGGTTGCTGCCAAATGCCAGATTTAGTCTGCAACCTGGGCTAAAGTCAGCTCCCTGTCTGAAACACCAACAACCAGGTAGGATCACAGGGCAGATGCTAGAAAGAAAAAAGCTCAGTAAGCATATGGAAAAGAAAGAAGGGGAAAAAAAACAAAAAAAAAGTCTTTAGATGCGAAAGGTGTTAAAGGTTTCACTTTCCAAAAAAAGAAGGTGGGATTTCTGCAGAAGCACCTGACTCTGCGTGTCCTCACAGTGCACCGTGCACCCACTGTGGGAGGAACAGGGCTAGGTCACCCAGCCACCTTTGGCATCCCGTTTTTTCTGCCAGCTGGGTTTGTACTGCTGTGGTTCTGGTTCTGGAGCAGTTATTTTACAGTGTTCAAAGTGAGGCAGCCATTTCCCAAATATTGCTCCAAGCAGCCAGCTCCCAGTTCCCTCATAAAACTGGTGCCTTGGGAAGGCTGACCTGGAACAGAGACTGGACAGAGCTGGAGAACAAAGTAGGGATTTATTGAAAGGCCTCCAGGATACACCTTGGGTAGGACAGGGCCTGGCCAGGGCTACACCCAAGATGGGACCCAAAATGGTCACAAAATGGACACAAAATGGATGACTGGTCAGTCATGAGGTCTCACATTTCTATAAGTTTTGGTCCATTTGCATATTGGGGTTTAATTGTCCAATTCCAGCTCCAGGCTGTGAGGTCCCATCCTTCTTGTTCCTCCCTCCAGCCCACCCTTGTTTGTGCTTTGGGACTGAAAGTTGTCCTTGGTGTGCAGCAGGAAAAGGATTTGTTTTGTGTCCCTGCTGTGTGCAGAGCTGAGTGACACTGACTGTGAGCTCAGAGCTGCACCCCTGGGCAGCTCAGAACCTGAAATACATGAAAGCTCAAACTTAAGGCATCACTCTCAGCAACACTTAACAGCCAAATTTTGAACCTTCCAAAACAAACGCAAACCTCCAAGGTTCATTGACTGACCTGCTGTCCATGTTCAACATTTCATTTTAAGGAAAGTTTCTAAGGTATACAAGCATTAAGAAATCCACACTCAGAATGGACACAGATATGAAAAACACAAAGGACTTTGTCCTGAATTAAGGTAATTAGACTTGTCCAAAAAAAAACCATGAACAAACAAACAAACAAACAACCCCCCCCCAAAAAACGCCAAACCCCCCCCCAAAAAACCCCACCAAAAATCAAAACAAACAAAAAGAAAAAAAAAATCAAACCCCAACTAAACAAAAAAACAAAAAAAAAAACCCAACAAGAAGAAACCTATAAAAAGTGCCCCCAAACCTACCAAATCACAACCCAAAATTTGTAGTTTACACCAAAAAAAAACAAGGGGAGGCACAAAGGCTTTATAGTAAAAGAGATTTGTTTGCCCTGCTTGTATAATGTATTAAATTAGATGCTAAATTAGTTCTGGCCAAGGACAATATATTGGTGACAAGAGAGAGCTCGTAATGTTCCTTGATCTCCTAGCTCTCTGTAAAACAAGAGAAACATGGAACCAGCCAAAGCCTGTTCCATTCCCCTCATCCAGCCCAGTGGATGGAGATCCAGGACTGGAAGGAGCATTCTGGATTAACCTGAACTAATCTAAGAAAGAGGAAACAGATCAGCAAAATCCCTGAAAATTGTCCTTCCCATTCAGAAACATCCAAAAGATTCATGACTCTAGACAGATACAGATAATTTAAGACATCTGAAGATAAAACTACAGACAAGTGCCTCAAAAAAAACTTTATGAAGAAATCTCTGAGATTTAAGCAATGCTTCACAATCATTTGTAATAGGATTATTCTCACATGGATTTTTTTTTCCCCCTGAAAAATATTTTTACATTGGGTTTAACATATTTATAGGTCCCCACATAGACATAATTCATTGCAACATGTTCAGGGAGCTTTTCCTGTGAAAATGGGGTGATCAAATGTTTATAATATGGGTCAGGATCATCCAAATGTACTTTCATTGCCTTGGTGGGAAGCTCTCACCAAGTAAGGATTTCAAAAAGAAACCATTCTGTGACAAAGTCACTAATGTGAAAAACAGTCACAGTGTCCTCTTTAAAGCACATGGCATTTAGTTTGCATTTTAATTACAGAAAATTTCACCGCAGCAATTTAAAGGAAAAATATTTTTCACACTGTGCACAAGTTTGGGGCTTTTTCCCCCCGAATTGCACGTTTTGACACAGCCTCACCCAGAACTCAAGAACGGCTCTCCTCGAAATAAATTGGTACTAAACAAAACGTGTTTACTCCCTGTGTATGAAAGTGTATTGTTGAAAACAGAGTGTGAGCAACTTGGAACAAATTTTAGAGCAGATGCACGGGGTAGTGCTGTTAAATAGCGACGCTTTTAAGGCTCTTCAAAGCACCAGTCCGCAGGCAGTAGGAATGCAGCACCAAGATAAAATACCTATCAGTGGCACTACAGTTTGCAGCAAAAAATAATTGATGGGGAGTTGGGCAGAGTGGATTATAAATTGCAGGGTGCAGGCAGTCATTTCTGCTCTGGTCAATGTAGATATTAGATATAAAGACGGTTGCTGGTGCAATAGAGGGCAGAATAGCTCACTAACTAGGAGGATTATATTTTATTGATTGGTAAGAGATAAAACACCTATATTATACCAAATTAGTTTTTACTGCATTAGGAAGAAAAAAAAATCTCTTTCTGCAAACCCTGCATCAAATATTAATCAAGCAATAATTAAATGGGATAAAGAAAACTGTCCTGATATCTCACTTGCAATCATTTTCTTGGTGTGTAAAATAAGCCAAGCATGACTGAATAAAACTGCAGTACTCTAGTACTGGATTTTTAAAATTTTAATGTTCTGTTTTATTCCTAAACCCTTATTAGAAATACCACTTTGAACTGGTAACTTCTGGCAGTCTATGGAATGAGACTCATGTTGCTCATCCACAACTCAGTGAGACTGGAGAGCAGGACCAGCACAGTAAAACAAGGCTTTAGATTCCTCTTTGGTGTTTCCTGAACCTGTTCCCTTTCACTGCAGGCCTTTTAATTATGTTTCTGTGACAGAATACCGAGGTCAGGGAGAGCCAGATGCAAGAGAGCATTTACCTCCCCACTCGGTCAGCAGTTACACACGTGCTTAAGCACTTTTTAAAGGCAAGAACTTCTTAACCACATGCTTGAAGGATTCCTGGCCTGCTGAGGGGTGCACAATTAAGCAGTCAAGATGCAATTATGAACTCGGGTTCTGCAGCCTCTGTGCTGGACTCTGCCAGTGACAACTTCATTACTTGTTAATAAATCATTGCAGGTACAGTGGGCTCTTAGATTAATTGTGGTTAATGGGAAGTTCATGTCTGACATCACAACAAAGAGGGATCTTAAACATACCATAGATAAGGTAATAAATATCAGGAAAAAATTCTTTAAGAGATGCTGTTTTAATTAGCCTAGTTCCTTTGATTTGCACTCTGGAATCCAACTAACTCCTCCTTCTAATGTTCTTGCCAATGGTACACACCCATAGACTTTTGCAGATCATGTTACCAGAAAAGAAGCAAAGTATTCATGATTTCAATTACAAATTCTTTTGAAAGACTCAAGGACAGAGAAGCTCTAGCCTGTTACAAGTAGGCTGAGTGAGAGTGGAGCTCTCAGGCTGGTAAAGTCATGGTCAGCTTTACGTGTGTTCCAAGCATCTGATTTGAGAACTAAATACATGAACTACTTATGCCCTTAATCCTCTGCAGAATCGGGATCTTAATACAACAAATGCCTTAAAAAATAATTTTCAGAATTATTGGTGCTGAAGGAAAAAAATGTGCCATAAACGTGTTTGTTCAGTACTTAGTTCAGAATTCTTGTTGCTTTCAGAGATCACAACTGATGGCCAGCACAACGTGTCCTGGCTAACCTGCACTTCAAAGACAAAGCGAGTTTTGTTTAGTTTGTACTCACTGTACTAAATTAAAATAACACATAAAACTTACATGCCTGAGAAAAAGCAGAAATGAGGCAGCAGTGAGAGCCAGAGGGATCCCTGTTCCTGGGGGACTCTGCTGGCTCAGAAGCCAAAGAGACCAACCCTGGCTCATTAAGAGCCAAACTGGCAGCCTGACAAGATCCTGCATTTCCCAGCTCTGCACTCCTCCATCAGCCACTGTGGAACTTTGTTGCCCAGGGAATTCCTACAATTTGCCTTCCATCAAGTCACTTCTACTGTGAAACATCAAAATCCTGTGAAACACGGAGATTGTTTTCCTCCAGACTTGCACCAGCTCTGAACTTTTCCATGCATTACACCTTGTTCCCACCTCTGAGATCACACAATATTGTGTTTGGGGGGGAATCTTTCCAAAATTCTGTTCTGTTTGCAAACAGAGGATGTCCATGGAGCTGAACAAAGCTGCACCTGCTGCAGAGGGGTTTGGCTGGGGATCCACTCAGGCCAGGACAATTCTGTTATTTCCCCGTCTGGTCAGCTGAAGGAAGCCTGCCCAAAAAGCAGAAAAGTTCCCTTTAAAAGAGCAGGAAGAGAAGCAGATGGCCCTGAATGAGAATATCATACTTCAAGAAAATGAAAGTTATTAAAAATGAAAACTGTAGAGTTAAATCTGAGGAAATAAAACACTCTTAACTTTGCATGGATGTAACTTAAAGGCTCCATAAAAGACCTGAAACAGACGTGGAGCAGATAGAGAAATAGGCTCTCTAACCCAGTGACCAGAAACCTTCTCTATCTACTTTCAGAGCACTTAGTTTGTAGCACATAAAATATTGAGCTAAAAGAGAACTATTGATGTAGATGTAATGGATGTGTAAGCAAACTTACTTTTTGTGTACATCTTAAAAGTAATTTAGAGCCTCATATGTCGGGAATTGCTGAGCCTAAGTTTTAGCCTGGAGCAAATTTTTATAGCTAAATATCAAACTCTAATGGTAAAGGTTTCTAATGGTCAGACTTAACTACTTTTCTGCTGCCAGGTATTCTAAATATCCCAGCCTACCTTTCCCAGAGCTGGTTCCACAAAACAGGCCGTTCACCTTCTTCACATAAACTCTAAATTTCTGCAACTTGAAATTAGGCATTATTTGGAGGCATTTAAATCTCATCTGTTTTAATGGAGAGCATGTGTTCATTTTCTTTCAAACTACCTTTGAAAGGATCACGAGCAAGTAACTAAAACTATTAGTTGACATTTCAATTCTCAACAGCTCTATCTAGACTAAAATTGTTCTTTTTAGAAATGGCAAAGATATTCAAAACAAATAATTGGGAGTTACTGAGAAAATCGAAACTCTGAGTGCTCTTCATTTCATTCACATAAAAATAACTTCTCTTGACCTCTCCGTTTAAAAACAACACTTTTTTTTTTCTTTTTTTTTTTTTTTAAGCTGATGCAAAATGAAGTAAAAAAGTGCCTGTGCTTCTAACCAAACAGAGGCAGAAGTGCAAACATAATTTCCTGTAGAAATTTCCTAATAGAAACCAGTATTCACATTTCTGGTGACCAACTTGGAAGAAAAATGCTGCTGTTCGCTGGTGTCACTCGTTCAGAGTTCAGAAACGTCACTATGAAAATGTTATTAAAGTCTTGTTGTCCATTCCACAAGGAACTGTATTCTTTTAATCCTGGACAGGTCAAAGGAATTGACAATAAATCAGGGACAACCTAGGAGCAGAGTTCTGCCTTCTGCAGGCACAAAAAGACAAAATAACCCAACCAGGACACACACACATACATGTTGCAGGATGAAACATTTCCATGGATAGCAAATCTTGGCTTTCCCTCATCTTTAACTTGGTGTCTCAGGCCAGGGGCAGAACAGGAAACACACCCAAGATTTCCTCTCTGTCACTTGTGTCACACACAGAACATTCCAGGTGTTGCCAGCTGATTGAGATATTCTCTGAAACCCTTCCCTGAACACCCAAAAATTGATGAAAAGCATCAGCACAGCAGTCCAAAGAATCAGCTGGCTTAAATTGGAAGAGAATTCTTGGGCTTGCATCCTTAATACCTTTTGATTTAATCCAATCTATTGAGCACACAGAAATTACTGCCTCAATTTTTCAATTAACTGCTGCGGACTAATTGCACTGCTATGGTTTATAATCAGCAGAAAGATAAAGTTTTAGCAACAGTATGACAGAGTACAGCATTACACCTCCTTAACTCTTGAAAAGGAAAGAAAAATAAGAACACCTAATAAATTACAAAAGGACTGAATTGCCTATTTTTCGTTTAAATGGTTAAGATGATAAATCACTGAAATCCAATGTTAACTAAAAAATAAATACTTTTTTCAGTGATTTAAGTGTGTTGATTGCAGAATTAATTGTATTTGCATAGTAATGTTTAAGTACTAGAAACTGCAAAAGGAAAAATCCTGAATATCTATTATGTTAATTATGATTGCGGACTATTGGGAGAAATGAAAAGATCAGTCTTTTCCCCCTTTATTTTCTTTAATGTGTGCTTTTCTGTGCACAGTGGTAAGATGAGAGCTCCAGTTGCTATAACAACTTAACTCTCTATTATAATCAACAATCATCTGAGTTTAATTGCCGTCCTGCCCTTCTAAACCAACATGTTCAACAGCAGTTGCATGAATTCCATGAATTTTGCTAACTATAATCTATCTGACATCTCGAAACAAGCCGGAATATTCTCACCCATCAGAGTTTGCCTCAGGTTGTCCTTCCCTTCCTTATTGTGGCAATGCACCGTTCCAAATGCTTTACTCTGTCCATGAGGACATACCCTCGGACACTCTGATTAAGTCCAAAACTGAATGTGAAACAGAACTGAAACTCTATGAAACAAAATAAACTAAAATAGCAATTCAAAATTTAAAATATATTGAATATTTCCCTTTNACAAGAAGAGTTAAGTCAGACATAAAAAATATAGTAACAGGAAGAGAGTATGGAACACTCAATGAACTTTAAAATCTATTGTTGGTCTCACTAATGTTTTCTTTAAGTAATCAACAAAATCATATTTGAAAAAATGGGAAATTTGAAAACATTTTTCAAGTGTTCTGTAACTCAGGCCCTGTGGGCTCAGAATAAAAGTAGCCTTATCATTTACCCATTAATTATGATGCTGAGCTGTATTAACAGGCCTGGTAAGTGGCAGCAGAAACAGACAATCAGAGGAAAGAAAGGAATCAACACCAAATAAGCCATGGTTAAACAGATGCTAAAAGAGGGGGTTTTTTACATAAGGGAGGAAAGATAAACAAATGATGCAGCATTAACAGAGATAATTGATTCTTTCTGAACAAAAACAAGGCAGGCTCAAATTGTACTCAAACTCATGGACTTTTGCATTCACTGTTTCCTGCCTCGTGTCCTACATCTCTTTTACAGTCCAGAAACTTGCAAATAATGCAGCAGCAGCCCAGAGCAACACCAAAAACATCAGGTGCATGACCTCGCTTTCATTTATAGCACAAGCAGAGATCCCAGAAAATTATTTCAGTGCAATAGTTGAAGTTAACCAAAGCATAAAACTGGATAGCACAAATGGTTCAGCCCCAGCCAAAACTTCTGGCAAAGTATTAATTTGTTAACTACACCTCTGTAAGTGTCTCACAGTGAAGATGCAGCAGATGCATGAGAAAAGTCAGAAAGGATGTTTTGCCTGCAAAAATTTTGCTTGCAGGAATTTGCCTGCAAACAAGGGGGTGGGTACAGCTATGAGAAAAAGAATTTCCCACTGTGTGATCCTGTCAGGCTGCAGAGCAAAGAAAAATATAATGGCATTTAACGTCTATTCAAGCCTTTTAATCTGTTTGTTTGTCTATTTTATTCAATTATAATGAATATTTACAATTAATGAATATTATTCATGTGTATAAATATGAATGCATAAGGATTTTATCAGGAAGTCACAGCACTATAAAAACAAATTGTGCTGAATTTTTGGACAGCAACTCCATAGCACTTTTTATCAGAAATCAACAATTCTAAAACATAATAATGAAATAAGAACAACTGATAACCTTTGCTGAGGCCCACTTTGCAGAACTGCAGCACTGAAGAAATGCAATGAGCTTTGACTTCTGCTCAGAAGCAGCATTTCATAACACAGCAAAAACTGCCTTTCTTTTGATCTTAGTTTATTAGATCCAGATCAGAGACTAGAACGAGCTATTTATCTTTAAAAAAAGTAATATCTTTTTGATTACACGTCACAGCAGAAACCTTATCTTTGTCTGGGACGTCCGGGACTAATGACGACAACATCAGGAGCCTCGTGAACCTTGGCAGTGGCTCAGCCAATTAGGGGATGAGGGATGAAGATGGAAACTTCCTCACTCCTCTGCGACGTTTCTGGCAAACCATAATTCTGCAAATCTGAGTGGAGTCATTGCTTTTCGCCCCCGTGGGCAGAGCCATAATTCCTCACATCTCCATTCTAACCGCTCTTTCTAATGGCTCCATTCATTTCTCAATCTCCCTAATAAGATTGCCACAGAGGACAGCTTGTCTCTGGCACATTTCTCTTCCAAAAAGGACAAAAAATCATCATTCAGCCTCTCAGCGTCGCATTTGGGTCGTCAGGACTTGTCAAATTAAACAAACTAATACTGCAGTTGGAAATGAAAAATGGAAAGAGGCAAAAGGAGGATCTGCGCTTCCTGGAGCTTCCACGGTTGGTAAAAGTCAAGCATGTTTGAAAAGTAGCTCCTCACCCCTGAAATACAGAGGAACATTTATTATTATTAGACTGAGATACTTGGGACTCTCAATTCTCGGAATTCACTGTCTGGTGTGAAAATTTTCACATTTAGAACTAAAAATTGTAACCAGCTAATGAAGTACCACTGCACACAGTAATACTGGAGTGGAGGAAATAGTATTTTGAATTAGCACAGGCAGCTTTGAGGCAATTTTTTCAGGCAAAACAGAAGCCAAAAAACTCTCAGTTGAAAAAAAAAAAAATTAAAAAAAAATGCCAAGGTTTTAATAGTCCCAAAAAAGTTACAGGGAACAAAAAAATAGCAGTGCAGAAATAAATGCATTTTCCAGTCAAGTTAGGTGTTCTTGATTACACCAACAATCTCTCACTACAATATGTGATTTTTTTTAGCTCAGACTAGCAACAAGAAATTGCTATAAACTTTGTTTAAAAAACAGCAAGTGAGAAGTTTGCCTTAATTATGTATGNAATGAAAATTTATGAAAAAAAATAAAATAAAATAGCAATTCAAAATTTAAAATATATTGAATATTTCCCTTTTTTTTTTTTTTTTTTTGAAATATATTAAATATTTCTTTTTTTCTGACATATAAACATCTCTACTTTGTACACAAGAAATTCTAATTAGGTTACAAGAAGAGTTAAGTCAGACATAAAAAATATAGTAACAGGAAGAGAGTATGGAACACTCAATGAACTTTAAAATCTATTGTTGGTCTCACTAATGTTTTCTTTAAGTAATCAACAAAATCATATTTGAAAAAATGGGAAATTTGAAAACATTTTTCAAGTGTTCTGTAACTCAGGCCCTGTGGGCTCAGAATAAAAGTAGCCTTATCATTTACCCATTAATTATGATGCTGAGCTGTATTAACAGGCCTGGTAAGTGGCAGCAGAAACAGACAATCAGAGGAAAGAAAGGAATCAACACCAAATAAGCCATGGTTAAACAGATGCTAAAAGAGGGGGTTTTTTACATAAGGGAGGAAAGATAAACAAATGATGCAGCATTAACAGAGATAATTGATTCTTTCTGAACAAAAACAAGGCAGGCTCAAATTGTACTCAAACTCATGGACTTTTGCATTCACTGTTTCCTGCCTCGTGTCCTACATCTCTTTTACAGTCCAGAAACTTGCAAATAATGCAGCAGCAGCCCAGAGCAACACCAAAAACATCAGGTGCATGACCTCGCTTTCATTTATAGCACAAGCAGAGATCCCAGAAAATTATTTCAGTGCAATAGTTGAAGTTAACCAAAGCATAAAACTGGATAGCACAAATGGTTCAGCCCCAGCCAAAACTTCTGGCAAAGTATTAATTTGTTAACTACACCTCTGTAAGTGTCTCACAGTGAAGATGCAGCAGATGCATGAGAAAAGTCAGAAAGGATGTTTTGCCTGCAAAAATTTTGCTTGCAGGAATTTGCCTGCAAACAAGGGGGTGGGTACAGCTATGAGAAAAAGAATTTCCCACTGTGTGATCCTGTCAGGCTGCAGAGCAAAGAAAAATATAATGGCATTTAACGTCTATTCAAGCCTTTTAATCTGTTTGTTTGTCTATTTTATTCAATTATAATGAATATTTACAATTAATGAATATTATTCATGTGTATAAATATGAATGCATAAGGATTTTATCAGGAAGTCACAGCACTATAAAAACAAATTGTGCTGAATTTTTGGACAGCAACTCCATAGCACTTTTTATCAGAAATCAACAATTCTAAAACATAATAATGAAATAAGAACAACTGATAACCTTTGCTGAGGCCCACTTTGCAGAACTGCAGCACTGAAGAAATGCAATGAGCTTTGACTTCTGCTCAGAAGCAGCATTTCATAACACAGCAAAAACTGCCTTTCTTTTGATCTTAGTTTATTAGATCCAGATCAGAGACTAGAACGAGCTATTTATCTTTAAAAAAAGTAATATCTTTTTGATTACACGTCACAGCAGAAACCTTATCTTTGTCTGGGACGTCCGGGACTAATGACGACAACATCAGGAGCCTCGTGAACCTTGGCAGTGGCTCAGCCAATTAGGGGATGAGGGATGAAGATGGAAACTTCCTCACTCCTCTGCGACGTTTCTGGCAAACCATAATTCTGCAAATCTGAGTGGAGTCATTGCTTTTCGCCCCCGTGGGCAGAGCCATAATTCCTCACATCTCCATTCTAACCGCTCTTTCTAATGGCTCCATTCATTTCTCAATCTCCCTAATAAGATTGCCACAGAGGACAGCTTGTCTCTGGCACATTTCTCTTCCAAAAAGGACAAAAAATCATCATTCAGCCTCTCAGCGTCGCATTTGGGTCGTCAGGACTTGTCAAATTAAACAAACTAATACTGCAGTTGGAAATGAAAAATGGAAAGAGGCAAAAGGAGGATCTGCGCTTCCTGGAGCTTCCACGGTTGGTAAAAGTCAAGCATGTTTGAAAAGTAGCTCCTCACCCCTGAAATACAGAGGAACATTTATTATTATTAGACTGAGATACTTGGGACTCTCAATTCTCGGAATTCACTGTCTGGTGTGAAAATTTTCACATTTAGAACTAAAAATTGTAACCAGCTAATGAAGTACCACTGCACACAGTAATACTGGAGTGGAGGAAATAGTATTTTGAATTAGCACAGGCAGCTTTGAGGCAATTTTTTCAGGCAAAACAGAAGCCAAAAAACTCTCAGTTGAAAAAAAAAAAAATTAAAAAAAAATGCCAAGGTTTTAATAGTCCCAAAAAAGTTACAGGGAACAAAAAAATAGCAGTGCAGAAATAAATGCATTTTCCAGTCAAGTTAGGTGTTCTTGATTACACCAACAATCTCTCACTACAATATGTGATTTTTTTTAGCTCAGACTAGCAACAAGAAATTGCTATAAACTTTGTTTAAAAAACAGCAAGTGAGAAGTTTGCCTTAATTATGTATGTATGGGAAATACCTCTGTCATCTCATTTCACTTAATTATTCTGCATTAACAGACATGAACCATCCACACACATTGGTTTAAAAACTGCATCTCTCAGCAGAACTAAAAGAAAAATCTATTAGAAACCTAAACCTCTACAACAGCTTTAATTCAGAGACTGAGAAACCAACATCAAGTGGGAAGGATCTTAGTGTAATTTTTCTGCTACTCTGTCAATATATACATTTTCCTCTTTTAATTAGATATTCCTAGTCATTTTATTTTTCCTAATTCCACCAAATGTGAGCGTTATTAAACCTAAATTAACATACTTTTTGCTGTAGTGATTTCTTCTTAAAATTTTATTTCTCACTGTGTTCAAGGCGCCCATTTTGACCAACTCTTGAGGAAAAAGAACATTATTCACATATTCTGCTACCTGCTCCTACCATGGCAAATTCAATTGCCTCATAGTTCAAAGACTGAGAAGAAAAGAAATCTTCAGATTCATTGTCCACTTGTAAAGAGCACATGGAAAGAGAAACAAGAGAGAGGACTTGGATTTTGATGGAGTTGACTTTCTTTGAAGGAGGGAAAATATCAGAGAGTGCAAATATTGCGGTGAGTGAGAATAGGGTCGACATCACAAGGAATGTTTGTTGTCTGATAGAAAACGTGCCTTTGAAAACTTAGCAAACAATATCAAAAGCTCAGGGTTTGTCTCCAGTGCAGTGTACAGCCTGGTACAATCCAAACCATCCAATTCCTTTCAAACAGTGAGCCCCAATTACTTGGAATCAGAGGCAGTTGACTGCAGCTCTTTGCATTGACATTTGCTGGCAAGTTTTAAAATGAGAACAACTCCTGTTTGCTGACATTCTGCAGTATCCACAGTCTGAGTGGCATCTGTAACTGAGAGTAGGGCTATCAAACAATGGAATTCCACATCCAGCTCCTCTCCACAGTCGTGGATTTTCAGACAGAGCCAAGGAACCAGGCTGGGAGAACACTTCCTTAAATGACTTATTTCAAACATTGCCTTGATTTTAAACTTTTGTTTCAATGTGGCTTTCTTATTTAGGCAAATACTGATTGGAAAAAAATCCAAGATGCTTACTCATTACTTCCCAGAGGAAGAAAAAAAAATTTTTTCCCAAATGGTTAAAATAAATAAACAAATAAATAAATAAATAAATAAGAGTGAGTATAAAAAGCCAGTGCTCTTTCCCATGTGCTGTTTGATAATTCTGTACATGACCTGTGTATCTTTATGGACAGATGGACAAGAGGCAGGAGGGTGCCCAGGCAGGCCAGAGGGACAGTCCCTGCCATGGCACATCATGCCCAGCAGTCACCAAAGGCCTTTCCAGAGTCACTCTTGCTCAAGGACAGGCTGAGCATCAGTGTCCCTGGGGGGAGTGGCAGTCACCTGTGTTTTCATTTGTTTTTTAATTCCTCTTTATTACACTTTGCCTCTTCACATGAGTTTTCTTGCTGTTCGTCTTGTGCTCTCTCCACCACCCTGGGAACAGGGGTGAGGGAGTGGCTGTGCCATCCTTGGCTGTTGGCAGGGGTCAAGCAAACCCCTTGGAGCTCCTGCTGGGTAGCACATGCCCCTGTTTATGTTCTTGGGGTGGAAACCTCTAACAACTGCCCCATCCAGGCCAACTGTCTCAGCCAACTTCCTCCTGATTTGAGATTCATGCTACAGAATTCCTCCTAGTAAAGCAAAACCCATGATAAAGTAGTGAAAGTCAGTATATGCACAATCATAAGAGCCAGATCAACATTTTCTTTTATGTTCAAATGCATATTTTTAGAGGGAAATGTACTGATTAAATCTGGAGCTCTGAAATAACCCCTTTTTTTTTTTTTTTTTTTTTTTTTTTTTCTTTGCTATATGCATTTCGGTGCTTTTGTGTAGCTACTTCACAACTTGACAGCTACCTTCATGATATTTTTAATTAAAAGACATTAAACACTTCAAAGAACAGCTAGCCACACTGCCACTTTGCAGCTTCCTTTGTTCTGCTCGAGTAATGCCAGAAACTGCACAGCACTGACACCTTCCTGGGATGCAAATGAGTGGTTATCTGAAAGCCTCCACCAGCTGCAGCATCCCCCCCTTAAATTACTAAATTTAAGCTTTTGGTGATTTTTTGGCTCTTCCATTTGCTCTTGCTGGCACCGAAAGGGGCAACCTTCAGAAAGAATTAATTGTTGGGTCGAGAAACACAACTGCACCAGCACGGGCATTTCATGTGGTAGCTCTCACATTAGTTCTAGTTTTCGAAGAAAAAGGTTGATTCTCTCACACAAAATACACCTCTTCAGTCATCAACCATTCGATTCTCTCTCAAAATGAAGAATCCTTTGACTCATTTCTCTAAAAGCTCTCTTAATTTTTAAATCTTTCTGGCAATGCAGCCAGTCACCAGAAATTTAAGTTCTACACAGCAAATTCTGCAAATGGCAAACTGATTTTAGACTCAAAAGCCCAAACTGCCCAGATATTGGATCCCCTCCTGCCATTCAGCTTTTTCAGGTTTGAAAAAGCCATTTAGAGAATATTCACAATGACCATGGGGATAACAAGAGTAATACCCCAATAATACATTTTGCCCAAAGGTGGAGGAGGCAGTTAGTATACACCCAGGTGAGCTGCTTTGAGTCTTTCACTTGGAGTTTCGTGCCACTTTTGGCAAGAAAAGTGAAGTCAGCATTTCAAACACTTTTTATGTTATGCATCTTTTCACCAATAATAGTTTATTGAAGTATAGGAATCAATTTCTGCCTTCCATTCCGGCTGCAAAAAAAAAAAAATCTCATAATTCTTAAACTACATTGTTCCTGCCCACTGCGTGCTAAAACCAGGTTAAGTGAGATTAGTACTGAAAACAAGTTAAAAATAGATTTCTCCACCAGGGAGAGATGGATTTAAATGTTACATATTCTGAAGGAGGAGCAGGGGGAGAGGGGACTAAGAGGTCTCACAAGGGGGATTAGACTTTGCTACTTAATAAAATATTAAGTGACAATCAATCAAACTGGAATATGAGGGAAGCACAGTTTTGCTGAACTGCTCTTTTAGGATTTGTTTTCTTCAAAATTTGCATTCCTTTCTGCATGCTTGGGAGACATACGTATTTTGGCTTTTTACTGACTAGAAATGGCTTTGATCTTGACTACTTGAAGGAACATGAAGATATAAATAGTGTGAGTGGATACGATTAATCCCAGTAATGACAAACAGAACAAAAAAAAAAAGAAAAATCCAAGATAAGCTTGTCTGAAATTTTCAAATACACCTTAGGATGCTCAGCCTTAGCTCGTGCCATTCCTACAGGAATGATCTATGGGAAAGGTCAGGAGCACACCATGCTCAGGACCCCAAAACACCTCCAGTGCCAGTTTATCAATGATAAGAAAGCAGGAAATCAGGAAAAACAGTTTTCTGCTTGAGTGGCTGCCACTTTCCTTTGAGATGGACGAGGCAGCAAGAAAGTGTCCTTCCTACTGCAACATACCCTGCCAAAATACCCAGATAATGTGTGATATTGAAAATAACCCACTGATAAAAGGAAATGTCAGCAGGACATTGTAATTTCCCAGTGGCCAGAGCTTGATGGGTATTGGTGAGGTGTGAATGTGGAACTCTTATTAGAGGAATTTTTATCCAGACAGCTTCAAAAAGTGGCACCGAATTGTCACTAAGATGATGAAATTTTCTGCATCTGGGTGAGAGGGCAATAAAGTGAGATGAGAGGAGCAGCTGCTACAATTAAAAGAAGAAATTTTTAAGGGCAAAATTCAAAAATACCCCATGAAAACTCTACAAGAAAACACCTTTATTGGATCTTGAGATCTCGTCTCCTCAGTGCAAGAACCAAGAGCTCCAGGAGATGCCTGGCCCACAAAGTGCTAACTTTCAAACTCCTTTTGCCTTGGGACAACATTGCTGGACCCTGAGCTCTCAGCCCCTCCATAACATATGTAAATATGAAATAAAATAATATAAAATAAAATACAGGTGTGTGTGTAGATATATATCTAATCTGACCTAAATCCTCAACCTTCTTTTTAACAGCAGCTTTGATGCATGAAGTTGATTACTTCCAGTGAAACTATAGAAAATTAATTATCAGAATTAAAGGAAAAAGAACGGACCAAATGCTCCAACAATTAAAGCAAATATTTGGAGAATTCTGCTGCATTTTTCAGTATTCAATTGACTGAAGGGCAAGTTCTCCTTCCTTCCCTTATGAGCTACCCTATTCTTTTTCATGGATTCTTTGTATTCAGGGGCTATTCAACCAAGAGAAAATTAACTTGCAGACTAAGTACAATATGGCAACAAAAAAGAATTAACAAATCAGTGAAAAAAGTTCAAAGCTCTTACTTCAATCAAAACTGCCAAGTCATGGAAGAAAGACAATGTAATGCCATAGTGAATATTTTTAGTAGTTTCACAGCAAAACACACGAAGACAAAATATTAATTAGTTACTTTACCTTACCCCCTTTCTACTTGATCCTTTTAATGTATTCCCACACCAATGTCTTGAATTTTAAAGAGAAAACCACAAAGTCTACACCCCGCTCCTCATAAGCTAATGAATGTGTAGATGAAAAACAATTTCATTTCTTAAAATAAAATAAATAATTATTTGGATCATCCCTATGCAAGCTATTTGTTAGACAAGTTCTTTCACTAATTGCAGTTTGAAAGGAATATTACACAAAATAGCTGTGCTGGGTCTTGTCACCCAGGGAATTCTGTGTTTCAGTGATATTTTTCAATACTAACCATGTTTGTACTCAACGCAGGAGCAAAATCACTTCATTAAGTTATTTGTGCAATCTTTAGATATCTCCAACAAATCACAAAGCTTTGATCTTCTGGAAAGCACAACAGATAGGCAAATAAGATTCTAATATTATGGGATTGTTGTTTTCAAATCATCTGAGAAAACTTCCACCCACCCAAAGTGCACACCCATTAGAGAATGCTGTGTCTATAAAATTACAGGGTTCAGCATCCCATTGAGAAGATGCTGGAATATAAATTCCTCTGGTTCACTCCTGAATTCCTCTGAAGACCAAGCAATGCTTTTGAATTTTGCTGTAACAGCTTCTTTTACTTGGGAAAATGGGAGGGAGGTTTGCCCTCAGTATGATGAACCCCTAACTTTCTCCTTGTTATTGAAATTTCCTTCCCAAATAGCCCCCCGACTACATTTGGAACAGAAGAGCCATTTGGTAATAAAACTCCGAGAAACACGAACAAAATCAAAGTTCCAAACCAAACAAGTGTGCAAAACAGAAAGCTGAAGGGCCAGCGGGACAAACAGACAAACAAACAATCCCAGCAGCTTTATCTGAGCAGCTCTTAACTTGGACCAACCCCTGGAAACGTCTGGAAGCTCCAACACAGGGAGCGCTACAGTCCCTAACCCTGTAAGGAACCTTTCTCTCTGATCCACATCACCAGGATTTCCCTCAGTTTTCCTGCTCCCAGATAATATTCCTCATCCATCTGGAACTGTCTCTACAAAGCCCAGAGGAAGCTTCGCAACATTATAAAGGGTAATTAAAAGTATTCTCCCAAACAGGGATATCCCTTTGGGGAGCAGGGTGAGGGAGAAACTTTGCTGTGTGCTGCGCTCATAGGCAGAATTATCACCAGCACAGGCACTGCCAACACCTAACAGTAACAATAAAAGTCCTTCTAATAAAATATGCATCATTTACCAGAGGGATAGACCAATTTGCTGACCCACAGATGGACTTGATGAATTCTCTAAACCTAAGTGAGTAGATAGAGGCATAGCTGGATGGTGTCTGAACACCCTGTGACAGTGGCATAAAACCAGACTGATAAAGGAAACCCAAAACATGCATTTAAGTGGGATGATGGCATATATGTGCAATTCGTCTGCTGGAAATTTTGGGTAAATTTGAAAAGAATACTGAAATAAGTGTATTTATAAGGCAAGCCTAACAAAGGAAAAACAAAGCTGCCAGCACCCCCCAAAAAAAAACCACCTCTGAAAACAACACATTATATAAACTCAATCATTTTTTTTCTCTGAGTAAATGAGCTCTAAGCCTGTTCAGGGCACAGCAGAGCAATTTTTGTCTGATGGCTGACAATGCACGGTACTTACCTGGCCTGCTCTCAGCCTGGCAGAAAGTCCTGCCTGTCTCCTGCACTTGGCCTGAGACTTAAAATTCCCCCACTGCATTTTGCAGCTTCAAAGATACAAAAAAAAAAAAAAAAAAAAAAAAATCTTTGAAAGTTTGGGATTAACTCTGCTGCTTGTGGAAGGAGAGGTCATGGCATGAAGGGTACAAACAAGGCACATATTATGCACATGGTGGCTCTCTAACATTAAAAGAAAGATTCAAAACTATATGTTTGTGTATCTCCTTGTTTGTACTCTTTGGGCTGAGGATTCCAACTATCTTTTGCAATTAAATCTATCAAACTTCAAGCTCCCAATTAAAAATTTTCAAATGCATTATGCTCCAGGGTGTCTGAAATTAAAAACCACTTTACATGTTTGTCAAGTCCTCTTGTAATTTTTCCAGTGTTGCTCTTTCTGCTGTGATAAGTGCTGCCAACCCCTTTCCATTTATGCGCCACGACAGAAGAGAAAATAAACAAAACTCCTTCAAGACAACTCATTCTGAAGGATGAGGTTTTGTTTCAGGCTGCTCTTACCCTTCCCAGACATCAGTTCTCAGGAGAGGGACAAGGAGGAACCAGAGGATGTCTCCATGTGGCCATTTCTGCTGCAGCTTCAGGAGAGAGAAGCTGGAAGCAGAAACAAAATAACTTCAGTTTTCTTTTGTTCCACATTCATTGGTGGAGAATTGATTAAAAATGGTGCTGGCCTGCAAAGAGTACTCATTGCAGGGTCTGGATCCCTGTGTTTTCGTTGAGCATGAGGATACAGCCAGTTCCTAATTTTTCCTAAGCACATGTGGAAGAAAAAAACCCCACAACTAGTTCTAAAACTAAGAAGTCACAAAAGCTTTACAGTTTGTTTCCTCAACAAAGTCTTCTTCTGGATTTGAATGCCTCCTACAGCATGGTCCAAGTAAATATATACTGCTGTTACTACAGTATTCCTGAAATAAACTCTTTCCTGAGGATTTTGTGGCACGTGTCCTACCATGGAAATGAAAACAAGCTTTGGGTCTTGTGCTCCCCATCTCTCACTGCTGATCAGCAGAAGAGAAAACCTAAAAAATAATGTGGTTTCTTAAAGAAGGCTGTGGAAGGAGACAACCATTCAAATACAAGATTCTCAATTCAGATGAGTATAAATTTACAAAAAAAAAAAAAAAGGAAAACAAAAGTGACCAATGTTGTTTAGCTACCAGTGGACACTGAATGAGAAAGTTGCAGTGGGAGATGCTGAACTGATGGGTTGGAACTGCAGGAGCTGCAATTCTCTTTTTCCCTCCAATGGCTTCACTCAGCTCTAGAGAAAGATGAAAAGACTTCAAAGCCAAAACCACCGAGGATGAGAGGGACAAAATGATCCAGCTTAAGTTTTCCTTTGCAGTGGAGTAACTCTGTAGGTAACACCTTTAATTAACTGATTCCATTTCTGTTGCCTTCAATGCCTATTTTATCTTTAACAGGAAAAGAGAGAGACTTCAGAGGACCCCAAACTGGCAGCTGCCTGTAAATGCAAAATATTGTGTACATAGGAGACAAATATCAGTAAAAAGAGAAATATGAATGCAGTTCATATGAAAATAGTGCAGTACAAGTAGAAGTCACATAGTGGGCACAAAAAGAATATGCAGAGCCTTAATTTTGAATCACACTTGAGTTGTATAATGCTCGAGGCAGATTAGAATTCTTTATTTTTCTCTTTCCATCAATTATATAAGGGACATTTCTCCCCCCAACACAAGTTACATTTTGCCAGCAATGTTTACAATGTGTCTGCACTATGTCGCTTACTTAGTTTTGCAAAACATCCTGTTTTGATATTACATTCCTATCACAGGCCCTTGGAAATTAAAACTTGCTTGGGGAGAATACTAAACAGATTTTCAGATATCTGGGCATGACTTTTCCCAGTGAGGACGCAACTGAGAGGGATGACAGGAGGAAATGACCCGTCAGTTGCCAGAAAAGAACTTTAAACCAAGCCATGCACTTGCTGTGTTTATTATGACAGGTCAGTTGTTCCTTTGGGTTTGAGGGATGTGGGTTTTTTTTTTTTCCCTGACACCAAGAGACACATCTTGTATTTTAATGTTATTAGACTGCATAACACAGTGCCCTCTCACTGGTAAGGGAATTCGTTTCCTGAATGCAAACTAGATTGCAGAAGAGGTTAATCAGCAGAATAGAGAATTATTCATTTCAAGTAGGCTATGAATTTAACAACATGCACTTGTTTTTCTTTTTGGCTCTTATCCAGTTACTCCTCTTTGTACATAAAGCTCTGGTCCCCAGCGCACCAGTGAATTGTTGGAAAAAAACACAAAATGTTCTGAAGCCTCAGAGAAAGAGAGAACAGCAGCAACAACTAGAACACACTTATTGAACGATCTCCAGTAGGCCTGTTCCTCACAGAAACCATTTTTATTTCACTTCTAGCATGACTCAAACACAAAATGACTGATCATCGCACTAAAGGCTGCCCAAAGCACATATTTTGGCCAGCTAATCCAAGACATCCCACTCCACATTTTTATACATATTCCATGGCATGATGAGCACACTGTCAGCCTTGCTCTGTTTTGTCACAGAAATTAGGGTAGTCTGGGTGATTTTGGTGAGAACTACTCTGAAGTTTAGGATTATGTTCCACAAAATCAAGTCACATCAAGCAGTGGGAGAAGTCCAGGGTGAGCTCCCTGCTCACCCCAGACTGGAGAGGGATGGAGAGTGAGTCTGCACTGGGGCACATGATGAGAGAGATGAACTGGAATTTAGGAGAAAAAAAAAAAAAAACAGAAATAAAAACCTCCTCCAGCACTTCTCTGTTTCCCCAGGAAAGGCAGAGAAACAACACATATCTGAGGAGCCTCCACATGCTGTGCATCCAGAAACACAAAGGAACATACATTTCCCTCTCTCTTTAAGAAGATTCAAACAATTTCTTTTTTATTCCAGGCAGCTGAGGAGTGTTAGAACTAAAGCAACAGCTTTTTAAAACTCTAAATGTACTGGAGAACACTGGGGACCTGAAAAGCACCATATCCTTGAAGAAGGGAAAATAAATCCAAAGCTTAGAAGCAAGGGAACATCATCAAGATGATGCTATCTATTTTAACCTACGTACAAGCTACTTCTCTTATTTATAACACAGAAACACTGAAATCCAGTTTTTGAAATGCTGATTTAATTCCAGCTGTATCCAGTTTTTAAATCTCACCTCTTCAGCTGCTGATTTGGGATTTCAGCACTGCAGAGCAGCCAAGTTCAGGCGAACAAGAGAACAAATGCTTTCAAGACTTCCTGTTCTGCTTGACTTGCTCACTTGGAGAAAATTCAAACCAATAAAAGAGAACAAAGAGGTGCTTTTTTTTTCCCAGGCTATAGTTTCTCTGTTTGACTGATTCCTGACCATCCTATTAAGAAATCTTCCAAGCTCACCAGCAAATGCAACAAACACCACTGCTTCAGGAATTTGTCCTACAAACTTCGGGGCTTAAAAGTTTATCAGTAGTCCCTGGGTTGGGGGAATACCTTCAGTTTTCTTTCATCCCACATTCTTTGGTGGAGCATTGCTTAAAAATGGTGCTGGCCTGCAATGATTGCTCATTACAGTTTCATCTGCTTGTGTTGGTGGTTTCCTTGAACATCAGGCTCACCCCCTGCCAGGCTTCTGTCACTCCCCCCTCTCAAATCTTCTGCTGAGAGTTTTCACCTCGGTGCAAGCCCCAGAACCAGCCCCTATTTCAGGCAGGATTTCAGGGTGGCCCATACTTTAAGGCACAAAAGATGCTGTTCCAGTCAGGCACAGCGATTTGGTCACACATGTATTTCACAAAATGCTTCTCTAATGGTTGCAGCAAGATTTCTCTGCAGGAGCACATTCTTCTTCAGGGTCCTGGAATTTAGGAACAGCTACCAGTGGCTAACCTGTAAGCAGAGGAATTTCCCCCCTCCTGCTTGATATTCCTGGAGTTTTTAGATTTATTGTCACAATGAGATGTTAATGGTCCTCCTCGATGGGAGTTGCTAGGAAATATGTTAACTGATCTCATTTAAATAAATCAATACTAAGCACTTAGGTGAAATTCCTCTGCATAGTTAAAATCACAGAAGAGGAAGTCTGGTGCAACCCCCCGAAGGAAAGCAGCCAGGGAGAAGCCTGGAGCTAACAGGTGCAATTCCTACAAAATCCCAGAGGTTCAGGTAGAGACAGAAGCATCCCAGAGAACTGGGGGCAGCTCTGCACCTCCTGCAGCAGCACAGCCCTCTGTCCTCCCAGAAAAGTAGCAGGAGGAATGCTTTTGCTTATTTTGCTCCTGCTGCTCTTCAAGGAAAGAGGAAACATCCCATTCCTTCAGAAAGAAATGAACTGCAGTAAGAAACCCCCCCCCCAGCTTGCTGTCACAACTCCTCAGCCAAACAACCAGCATCTTACACGAGCAGACAGGAATATCCCTATCTGAGACTGGTTTGAGCCCTAAGGGCCTTCCAGGACCCAGTAACTTGTGACTTTCAGCAGGTTTTCTCATTGAGGGGAACGAATCTCCTCGCTGCAAATACTCATCTTAAAGAGCTTGCAGGAGTTCTAGTTTCCAGGCTAAAAGAGAAAAGTGACATTTGACAAGTTATTCCTCAGTGAAGCATAACTGGCAGGGTTAGTCGGTCACTGGTGAGCTTGTTCCCTAATTGCACAGGGGACGAGGTTTGTGCTTCTTGAATGACAAACTCGCCAGCCTGTCCAACATGATCCTTTTTCTTTAGGATACGGCTCTGCCCTGAAGAAAGCACCAGTAAAACACAGAAAATCTGACACACAGAAAATCTTGGAGACACTGGGTAGATTAAAGTGACCTATTTGCTCTTCCAGCCCTGAGTCATTCTCTGTCAGTGGAACGTGTGAAAGGCAAATCCTTCCATGGAGAATTATTTCTTTTGCCTTTTGGACAGAAATACGTTCTTACAGCATAAAAGAATATTGCTAAATAAGAGGTGGTTTTTTGTTTGTTTGTTTGATTGTTTATTTTTTTTTGTTTTTTTTTTGGGGGGTTTTTTTGGGGTGGTTTTATTTTGGGTTTTTTTGGGAGGGTTTTTTGGTTTTTTTTTT